>NW_026475019.1:0-10183 GCF_026875155.1 Cherax quadricarinatus
TCCTGTTGCCCTTAATTGTTTGTCCTGTGTTTTTTTAATCTTCTCTATCCCTTTTAAAAATATTCGGGTTTACCTTGTGACTTTTCATTGATGCATATTTTTTGGCCTGTTTTTCTTTTTACGGGGAAATTTTGAGCAACATAGGTCGTACATTTTCTGGTGTGAAGTAGGTCTGGCATCTTGGGAGAAAAGTTCCTTTTTTATTTTTACATAACATGCGGGAGGAGTTTCGATTTTTGGGGATTACATCATTTTCCATAATTTTTTTTGATTTCCTTGGCGGGGGGGTTTTTGTCCCAGAGGGCTCACGAGGTGCCCCCGTCTCCCCGCCACCCCCCCCGCGGTCCACCCCTTCCCCCCAACTTTTTTTTTTTTTCCTTTTTTTTGTCGCTCCGCCCCCCGCGGCGTACCCCGCGAGCCCGGAGTGTTGACATCTTTTCTTCCATTTTTTTTTTCCCCAAATGTTGCAAACATTTTTCATTTTTTTCGAGAATGACACAGTACACAAAACCCAAGGGAAGAAGTGAAGAGGTTTTCTGGTGAGATAGATACCTCAAAGCAAGGGGGCCGGATAACATCTCTCCATGGGTCCTGAGAGAGGGAGCAAGGACATGTGTACCCCTAACAACAATATTCAAACATCTTCAACAGGGAATTGCCTGAGGAGGGAAAGACAGAAAATGAGTCCCAATCTTTAAAAAAGGAGACAGACATGAAGACTAAACTACAGACCAGGTCACTGACATGTATAATATGCAAAGTCAGGAAAGATTGTCGGGAAAGATAGTGGAACACCTAAAAAGGGAATGATCTCATCAACAGCAGCCAACAGGTTTTCAGGAGGGGGAAATGTAGTGTCACAAACCTACTGGATTTCTATGACGGGGTACTGCAGTAAACAAGAGAAGAGGGGGGTGGATTGCATTTTCTTGGACTGCAAAAAGGGCGTTTAAACACAGTTCCACACAAGAAAATTTAGTGAAAAAAAACGGGAGAACCCAAGCGGGGAAAAGGGAAGGCGCTACAAGAACGGGAATCTTGTCGGGAAGACAGCAGCAGTCAGGGTACGGGGAGGGTTCAGAGTGGCTCTGTGACCATCGGGGTCCCACGGGGGTCAGTCCGGGACCAGTGCTTTTTTCTGGTATTTGTGAACGACATGACGGAAGGAATAAATCCGAAGTGTCCTGTTTGCAATGACGAAGTTGATGAAAAATTCTTCGATCGAAGACCACAAACTACAAAGGATCTGGACCGGCTGCAGCCTGGCTTATAATTGGCTACTGGAGTTCAATCCCACCAAGTGCAAAGTCAGAAAATTGGGGGGAAGGGCAAAAAAGACCGCAACGGGGTACGTCTGGGGGGGAAGACAAAAAACCTCACTCAAGGAAAAAGACTTTGGGGGGATATAACACCAGGGGACATCTCCTGAAACGCAAAAAAATAACTCTGCAGCATATGGGCGCCTGCAAACCCCAGAACACATTCCGACATCTTTAAAAAGGAACGTTGGACCATTTCAAACCGGTACGTTAGGCCCATACTGGGGTAGCGGCCCATTTTGAACCCACACCCCGCCAAACCGTAAAGAAACTAGAGAAAGTCCAAAAGGGTTTTCAACAAGACTAGTCCCAGAGCTAAAAGGGATGTCCCCCGAGGGGAGGTTAAGGAAACAAAAATGACGACACTGGGGGAAGGGGAGATGGGGGACATGAAAAGACATACAAAATACTGAGAGAAATTTGGGAAGGGGGGACAAAGAAGGGTGTCCAGAGATTGGACACAGTAACGGGACACATTGGAAGCTGAAGACACAGATGAATCACAGGGATGTTAGGGAAATATTTCTTAGCCACAGAGTAGTCAGTAAGTGGAATAGTTTGGGGAAACGATTGTGGGGCAGGATCCATACATAGCTTTAAGCAAGTAAGATAAAGCTCACGGCTCAGGAGAGTGACCTATAGCGATCAGTGAAGGGGCGGGGCCGGGAGCTCGGACCGCCCCCCCAACCTCAACTAGGTGAAAAACATGTAAAAGGGAGGGCACGAAAGGATGGGGGAATACCTGACAGGGAGGCAGCAACGATCAGGTACTGAATAGGTACACAGTGGGGGCCTTTACGAGCGGGGTCCCACAGGGGTCTTTTCTGGGCCAGTGCTATTTTTGATAATGTAACGACATGAGGAAGGGAATAGACCTGAATGTCCCTGTTCGCAGATAATGTGGTTGATGAAAAAAATTTAAAATCGGACGAGGAGAGGCAGGACGCAAAGAGACCGGACGGGCTGTATAGTGGTCCAGTAACGGTTTCTCGGATTCAACCCACCCAAATGCAAAGTCATAAATTGGGGAGGGGCAAAGAAGACCGCAGACAGAGTATAGGCTAGGGGGACAAAGACAAACCTCACTCGGGGAAAAGCCCTTTGGGGTGACCATAACACCGAGCACATCCCCGGGCACACATCAACCAAATAACTGTTCACATAGGGGCCCTGGCAAACCTGAGAATAGCTTTTCCGTCCCTTTAATAAGGAATCGTTCAAGACACTGAAAACTGTGTATTTTTGGGCCCAACGGGAGTATGCAGCTCCGTCTGGAACCCACACCTGGTCAAGCACTCAAGAATTAGAGAATTAAAAAGGGTTTTGCAACAAGGCAGTCAAGGGAATGCCCGTACGGGGAAAAGGGTTAATGGAAATCGGACGACACACTGGAGGACAGAAGGGTCGGGGGAGACATGATAACGACATACAAATACTGGGGGGAATAGAAAAAGGTGGACAGAAAAGGAGTTCCAAGAGGGGACACAGGGAAAAGGGGGTCTAAAACGGAACGAAGACTCAGACGATCACAGGGACTTTAGGAAGTTTTTCTTCAGTCATAGAGTTGTCAGCAATGGAAAGCCAGCAATGAAGTAGTGGAGCAAAAACCAAACATAGTTTTAAAAAGAGTATGACAAAGCTCGGGAAAGCAGAGAGGAAAACCCCAGTACGATCTGAAGAGGCGGGGCCAGGAGCTATCTCGACCCCTGCGCCCACAATTAGGTGATACAATTAGGTAGTACACACACATACACCAACACCCCAAAACACACACACACACACACACACCACATACAACCACACACACAACACAACACACACACACACATACACCCCACACACAACACACACACACATACACACACACACACAATACACACACACACACATACACATACACACACACACACACATACACACACACAAACAACACACACATACACAACACACGCGCGTGGGCCCCGGGGGGTGAAGACTGGTAAAAAAGGCTCCGAGAACCTTAGCGTTGAAAGACGTGTATATAGCTAGAAAATCAGGGGGTGTGGAACGTCGTGAACGATACTACATGATAATTAAAGTTATTATTAAAGAAAGTGGAGGAAAGCTGAAATCAAAAATTTTTCAAAGCGCAAAACCGTTGGGGTCTTAGGCCTTGCCACTTTGGGTAGCGGTGGGCCTATGAAGTGACTCACGAAAATTTTTGGTGCCTTTAACATATGAAGTAAAGTGAAATTTAAATGTGAAGTTATACAATCATCATGAAGAGTGAAGTGAGGAAGGGGGATGACAGAAATAGGGTTATAATCATCACGGGTGAAGGATCCCAAAAATAGGATTTAAGGCCTACGTCGACTACTTCGTCTCAGCAGCTGCAACTGTCCCCCAAGTTTATTCGCCTAGTTTGGTTTGCATTTTTGAGGCCCCCCGGCTGGCCCTTGCAACGTTTGATACTGGTCATCACTCCTGCAAGCTATACCAGAATTAGAAAAAATAGCATAACATAGAGAAATGGGGTTGACGAGTGGGGAAGGTAGGGGGGGACAAGCTTTTAAGGGCAACATTGTAAAAAGGGTGCAAAGGGTAGGCCCCGGGAGGTTTGTCAGGTCACAAGAATTCGGCCAGTAATTAAAACCGCACAAGAACACTCACACACACACACCACACCACAACAACACACACACCACACACACACACACACACACACACCACATGTTCACAGGCATTTTACAACCCGTAGTTTTTTAGCAGTAAAATACTTGGAAGCTAGGAAGCCCCTCTCTCAATTGAAAAAGGAAAATGATAATAACCACAACAATTAACACGAAAAACCAAAAAGGGGCAATAAGTAAGAGAGCATAATTGGAAAGATAAATGAACTAAATTTGTGCCTTCCGACGGATCTTTCAACCACAACCCCCCCCCCCTAACCCCCCTCCCTCACACCAAGCACACACACACAAGGGTAGACACCACAAAAACACACACACATACACACACATCACACACACACACACACACACACACACACACACACGAAACACAACACACACAAACAAAAACCCAAACACACACAACACCACCACCAACCCCCAACACACACACACATACCCACACACACACACCACACACACACACCACACCACACCACACACGCACACACCACACGCACACACACACACACACCACGACATACACCACACACATACACATCACCACACACAACACACGCACACCATACACACACCACAATAACAAAAACACCCCACACCACAAAAAAACACACACACACACACACCACACACACACACACCACACCACACACAACAAAAACCCACACACACACACCACAACCCCCACACACGCACCCCACGACACACCCACACCACAACAAAACCACCACACACCACCCACACCACAACCACACCCACACACCACCACACACACACACACACACACACACACACACAACACACACACCACATACACACACACACAAAACACACCACACACACACCCCACCACACACACCCTCCACCACGCACAAACACTAACACAAACAGGGTCCACCCCTTCCCCAAACCACCTCACCTAGCCACCTACCCCTCCCCCAACCCACCTAACCCCCCCCCAAACCGCTAACCCCCGCCCAACAACCTCCCTCCCCCCAAATAACCATCCCCCCCCTCCCCCCAAACCATCCCCCCCTCTCCCCCCCAAACCATCTAACTCCCTCCCCAACTATCTCTACCCCCCAAATAACCATCCCCCCCCCCCCCCACAAACATCCATCCCCCCCTCCTAACCATCTATTTTCCCCCCCCCTAACCAGGATGAGGACAATGGGTTCCAAGGACGAATCTAGAGGGGGGAAGGGAGATAGAGCTCAAAAAAAGGAGGAAGACTGGGGAAGGAGACTAATGAGCTGAAAGGAAAAATGGAAGAGAGGTTGACAGAAGCAGAAGGGGGGAAGCAACAGGGCCCCGAAGAGAAATCAAGATAGAGAGATTAGAAGAGGAGGAGCATCGAAAAAGCACAAAAAAAGATATTTCAGAATACACGGCAATGGCTACACGAACACAGACAACATGTCCGAAGGAAGCATGTAAACTAAAATTTATGCAGAGGTCCTTCAAAACCCCCATGGGGGCCAAAAAAAAGACAGGGGGCACTCAGGACAGAAAGAGAGGGTTTGGAAACATCAAGGGAAATAGGACATGTGCAAGACCTTACCAGAACCTGTGGGGGCCAGGGGCAGGGGAGCAGGGAAGGGTAAACCAAGAAGCAAGGGGGCCCTAACGGGGAAGGGGCTAAAGGGAAGGGAAAACCCCCACGGGAAGGAACTAAAACACATCAAGGAGCAATGGGAGTCAAAAGTGGGAGGGGGAAAGGAGAGATTTCCGGGTTTTTCTATGGCTAGACGAAGCTAAAGGGGAAACTTATGATAAAAAAGCAGGAGGAGAAAAAAGCGATTGAAACATCATGAAGGTGATAGGCGAGGGGGACAGACCCAGTGCAAATTTTCGGAGAATTGGGGGTTCACAAAAAAAGGAATCGGCCCTCAAAATAATTTTCAAGGGAGAATCAACCCAACCAAATCCCTGCAGGAAAAACACGGCTAAAGGCAAGCAGGATTCCGGAGTGTGTACCCGACCGAGACAGAACACAGGACGAAAGGAAGACAAGAAAAGAGAGTTCAAAAACGAAAGGAAAAAGGGGGGAAATAAAAAGGAGAGCAGAATAACCCAGGGTCAAAGGGGAAGACAAGCGCACCCCCCAAAACACTGCGAAGGACCCAGCCACGACAAAACCCCCAAGGGAACTGAACAACCAAACCAACCATCACACACCATCCCCCGTTTCCACCCCCCCGCACCCCAGTTACAGTATTTGAACAGAAGTTGAAGGTTTGGTACACAAATGCTGAGGATTAACGAATAAACATGAGGGAAAGGCAAAAAAAATCAATGAGAATCCCCAGACATCATAGCAGTTACAGAAACAAAACCATGGAGACAAAAACAATGCAATCTTCCCACCAGGATCCAGATCATGAGGAAAGATAGAAGGGCAGGGGGGGGGGGGTGGGGTTCTCTGCTCGTAAAAAACAATGGAAATTTGAGAAAATGGAAAATAGATGAGACGGGAGAAAGAACTAAATACAGGTACACTTTCATCTGGGGGGAAAACAAAGTGGTCATTGCATGAGTATAATCCCCCACAGAACTGCAGGAGGGGCCCGAGAGGAATATGAAGAGAGCAACAGAGCAATGGTGGACACACTTTTCTGGGTGGCAAGAAGACTCCTCCAGCAGACAAAGTTGCTGGTTATTGGGGGGTTTCAACCACAGGGAATTGACTGGGAAAACCTGGGGCCCCCTGGGGTCCCGAAACATGGAGAGCCAGGAGTTGGGCGTGGTGCTGGAAAACCTCAGCACCAACATGTTAAGGGGGAGGGGGGGGTGAAAAGCAATTTTTGGACCCCCCTTGTGTTCACCCTGGGCAGCTCAAAATTGGGACATCAAGAGAGAGTCCCCAGGAGCAGCGACCCCCTGGTTTTTGTGCTTTGAAAAAATAGTAAGCTGCAAGGGAGAGAAAAAACGGATAGAATGGGGAAAAACCTGACTATAAAAAGGGGACACATAGGGTTGAAGAACTTCCTGCGGGGGTTTCCCGTGGGCAGAGAACGGCAGGAAACCAGCAAATGAAATGATGGAATATGAGCAAAAAAATGCAAGGGGGCAGTGGGAAAGGGTTTATTCCCAAGGGGAACAGTAACAAAGGGAAGACCAGAACAAGCCCCGGTTCACCCACGGTGTAAGGAGGCAAAAACAGTGCAATAGAGAATGGAAAAAGACGAAGGCAGAGAACACACGAAAATAGGGGAAAAAATTTGCAGAGCCAGGGAATGAGTACGCACAGGTAAGAGGGAGGCCCCCGCGACAGTAAAAATGACATAGCATCGAGTCAAACTGACCCGAAACGTTGTATACCACATCAGGGGAAGACAAAAAAGTAAAGACCAGTGCAAATTAAGGACAAAGGTGGAAAATCACAAGAAATGTCAGGAGGTATTGAGGGGCTGAACAGGAGATTTAAGGAATTTTTTCAGTAAGACGGGAAGGGGTGTGGGGAAACAGCACGAAGGGAAAATCAAGAGGGAATATACCCAAAAATGTTTATACAAAAAACAACTGAGGAGGAGGTGAAGAAGCTCTTAAGTGACCTTACACCTCAAAGGGGATGGACCGGACAACACTCCCTATGGGTCCTTAAGAAGGGGCAAGATGCTGTGTGTGCCTCTAACCACAATCTTTTAACCATCCCTTTAAACGGGGGAAATACCGAAAATGGAAGACTGCAAGTAGTCCCCCCCTATTTTAAAAAGGAAACAGAAACGAGGGACAAACTACAGACCTGGTCCTACATGTATCGTGGCAAAGTCATGGAGAAGATTATCAGGAGGAAGTGGTCGAAAACCCGGAAAGGAACAAATTTAAATGAAAAAACCCCATGGTTCATGGAAGGCAAATCTTGTATCACAAACCCCTGGAGTTTTTTATGACAAGGGAACAAAGTAAGACACAGAGAGAGGGTTGGGTAGATTTCGTTTTCCAAAACTGCGGGAAAGGGCCTTTGACACAGTTCCCCACAAGAGATTGGGCAAAGCTGGAGGATCGGCACACGAAAAGGGAAAGGGGTATTTGAAATGGATAAGGGAATACTGACAGGGGGGGCAGCAAAAAGTCATGGGACGTGAAGAGGTATCACAGTGGGGGCCTTTACGAGGGGGGCCCACAGGGGTCCCCTTTTTTAGGACCAGTGCATTTTTGAATATGTAACGACATGATGGGAAGGGAAAAAACTCGAAATGTCCCCCGTTTGCAATGAGTGAAGTTGATGAGAAGAATTTAAAACGGACGAGGGTGAGGCAGGACGCAAAGAGACCTGGGGAGGGTGGCATGTGGGCCATAAAATGCTTCTCGAATTCAAAACCACCAAAGCAAAGTCAGAAGATTGGGGAGGCAAAGTAGAACCGCAGACGAGTATAGGCTAGGGGACAAAGACTACAGACCCCCACCAGGGAAAAGACCTTTGGGGGGGGCATAACACCGACACATCACCCAGGCACACATCAACCAAAAAACCGCTGCAGCATACGGGGGCCCCGGCAAACCTAGAATAGCGTTCCGATACCTTAATAAGGAAAAACGTTGAAGACACTGTACACTGTGTAGTTTAGGCCCATACTGGGTAGGGAGCACCAGTCGGAACCCACAAACCGGTCAAGCACGTCAAAAAGTTAGAGAAAGTAAAAAGGTTTGCAACAAGGGTAGTCCCAAGCTCAAGGGAATGTCCGTACGAGGAAAGGTTAAGGGAAATGGGACTGACGACACGGGAGGACAAAAAGGGTCTGGGGAAACAGGGAACGACATACAAGATACTGCGGGAATAGACAAGGTGACAGAGATAGGAATGTTCCAGAGAGGGGACACAGGGACAAGGGTCACAAACTGGAAGCTGAAGACTCAGACGAGTCACAGGGACGTTACTTTAAATATTTTCTTCAGTCATAGAGTTGTCAGCAAGTGGAATAGCCTAGCAAGGGGAAGTAGTGGAGGCAGGAACCATAAAATAGTTTTAAGAAGAGGTATGACAAAGCTCAGGAAGCAGAGAGAGAGAGGATCAGTAGCGATCAGTGAAAGAGGCGGGGCCCGGAGCTGAGTCCTCGAAACCCCCGCAACCAACAATTAGGTGAGTACAATTAGGTGAGTACACACACACACACACACACACACACACACACACACACACATACACACACACACATACACACAATACACACACACACATATACACACACACACATACACACTCACACACATACACACATACACACACACAACCTACACGCAAAAACACCCCAACCCCACACACACACACACACCACACAAACACACAACACACACACACACACACACACACACACGCACACTTTCTTACACAGCTTTAGAAAGAAAAAAGGAAATTCCTAAGTAAAAAATTAAGAAGAATTCATTATAAACCTTATGGAGAAATGCTGTTAAACAACATTTTCAAGGTAATAATAATGATGTGAATAATATGATGTAAATATGTGACAAATGAGAAACACTTGCATTATATAAAGCAAAGTCGACAATTGTAAATTATCTTATGAAAGGTCAAGAGTTGCCAGAAAAAAAATGTATCCCAACACTCACACACTCAAATAGAAGAATAAAACTGTGTGTGATGAAAATAAAATCTTGAAACTCAGAGACTCGACCTCCAGACAACAGGAAATTAAGCGACCATCTAATAACTTGGTTGGTGGGTCTTCTTCTTAATGTTTTTTACACTGATCATTTATTTTCTTCTACGTTTGCCTTCTGGTAAGTTGTTATACTTTATTGTTATTGTATGTTGTACGATACCTGAGTGTTGGTGTTGTGTTACTGTATCGTTCATGTGTGTTACGGTACAGTTGGTGTTGTGTTACTGTATCGTTCATGTGTGTTACGGTACAGTTGGTGTTGTTACTGTATCGTTCATGTGTGTTACGGTACAGTTGGTGTTGTTACTGTATCGTTCATGTGTGTTACGGTACAGTTGGTGTTGTTACTGTATCGTTCATGTGTGTTACGGTACAGTTGGTGTTGTGTTACTGTATCGTTCATGTGTGTTACGGTACAGTTGGTGTTGTGTTACTGTATCGTTCATGTGTGTTACGGTACAGTTGGTGTTGTTCCCGATCGCATTGGGAAAGACAGGGTGTTGTGTTTACTGTATCGCAGGTTTACGGACAGTTGGTGTTGTTTTCTGTATCTTCATGTAGTTACGGTACG
>NW_026475020.1:0-10131 GCF_026875155.1 Cherax quadricarinatus
TCGGGGTGGGGGGGCAAGGGGGTCAGGAAAAACCCCCAAAAGCGAAAAAAAAAGATTTATGTGTAAAGGTGAGGGAAAATACAATTTCATAGAAAATTTGATGTCAGTATTTGCAGAAGCAGGAGGGGCACGACAAGCCTACGGTAGACACCGCGTTCCCATAGTGACCATTTTTATAAGATAACACAGGATAAGGGATGACCCCAAAGTAAGGAAGATAAATGCAAAAACAGATTAGTGGGTAAGCAAGTGAGAGGAACACAAAAAAATAACAAAACAAAACACTAGAGGAGTAGCAGCATCAGGCATCATTGTGTGGACTGAAAAGTGAAAACTCGAGAAGGACGAGTGGAGTGCATACGAGTGGTGTACATAGCGAGTTAATCAAACAGGTAGCAAACAGATTGGGAGATCGGACGCAGTACGACATCGACCCAGCAAGGAAGCAACAAAGACCTGCTATGACCACTCCTACGCTGCCAGACATGAAAGTATTCACATCTCTTCTGGCAGCAATCGTCAGGTCAATAACCCCAAGTATTCTGCCACAGCTGGAAGAGTTCATTCAGCCCTAGAGAGCCTAACAATCAGAAACAGAAATAGAGTAATTAGCATTCAATAAGGAAAAGGGGATGGAGGAAGCAACGGCAGTACGTATGTGTGGAAGACAGTATAGTTCCCCCTGACACAACTATATGCACACACACGTGTGCACACGTGTGCGCACGCACGCACGCACACGCGCACACACGCACACACGCACACGCACACACACGCACACACACGCACGCACGCACATACACACGCACGCGCACCCCACACACACACACACACACACACACACACACACACACACACACACAAAACGCACACGCACACACACACACACACACACAACACACACACACACACACACACACACACACACGCACACATACACACGCACACACACACACACACACACACACACACACACACACACACACACACACACACACACACAGTAGAGCTACAAGCGGAGGGAGAAGCAGGAAGGCCAGGACGAATGAAGCCAAACTACAAGAAAGGGGACTACACAGGAATGAGGAACTACCTGAACGGGGTTCAGTGGGACAGAGAAACTGGCAGGGAAGCCAGTTAATGAGATGATGGAATATGTAGCAACAAAATGCAAGGAGGCTGAGGGAGAGGTTTGTACCCAAGGGTAACAGGAATAATGAAAAAGCCAGGATGAGCCCATGGTTTACCCAAAGGTGCAGGGAGGCAAAAACTAAGTGTGCTAGGGAATGGAAGAAATATAGAAGGCAAAGGACCCAGGAGAATAAGGAGAACAGTCGTAGAGCCAGAAACGAATATGCACAGATAAGAAGGGAGGCCCAAAGACAATATGAAAATGACATAGCAGCGATAGCCAAATCTGACCCGAAACTGTTGTACAGCCACATCAGGAGGAAAACAACGTCAAGGACCAGGTAATCAGGCTAAGGAAGGAAGGAGGAGAGACAACAAGAAATGACCGTGAAGTATGTGAAGAACTCAACAAGAGATTCAAAGAAGTGTTCACAGAGGAGACAGAAGGGACTCCAGAAAGACGGAGAGGTGGGGCACACCACCAAGTGCTGGACACAGTGCACACAACCGAGGAAGAAGTGAAGAGGCTTCTGAGTGAGCTAGATACCTCAAAGGCAATGGGGCCAGATAACATCTCCCCATGGGTATTGAGAGAGGAGCAGAGGCGCTATGTGTACCCCTAACAACAATATTCAATACATCTATCGAAACAGGGAGATTGCCTGAGGCATGGAAGACAGCAACTGTAGTCCCAATCTTTAAAAAAAGAGACAGACATGAAGCATTAAACTACAGATCAGTGTCACTGACATGTATAGTATGCAAAATCATGGAGAAGATTATCAGGAGAAGAGTGGTGGAACACCTAGAAAGGAAACGATCTCATCAACAGCAGCCAACATGGTTTCATGGACGGGAAATCCTGTGTCACAAACCTACTGGAGTTCTATGACATGTGACAGCAGTAAGACAAGAGAGAGAGGTGGGTGGATTGCATTTTTCTTGGACTGCAAGAAGGCGTTTGACACAGTTCCACACAAGAGATTGGTGCAAAAACTGGAGGACCAAGCAGGGATAACAGGGAAGGCACTACAATGGATCAGGGAATGCTTGTCAGGAAGACAGCAGCGAGTCATGGTACGTGGCGAGGTGTCAGAGTGGGCACCTGTGACCACGGGGTCCCGCAGGGGTCAGTCCTAGGACCAGTGCTATTTCTGGTATTTGTGAACGACATGACGGAAGGAATAGACTCTGAGGTGTCCCATGTTTGCGATGACGTGAAGTTGATGAGAAGAATTCACTCGATCGAAGACCAGGCAGAACTACAAAGGGATCTGGACAGCTGCAGACCTGGTCCAGCAATTGGCTCCTGGAGTTCAATCCCACCAAGTGCAAAGTCATGAAGATTGGGGAAGGGCAAAGAAGGCCGCAGACGGAGTACAGTCTAGGGGGTCAGAGACTACAAACCTCACTCAAGGAAAAAGATCTTGGGGTGAGTATAACACCAGGCACATCTCCTGAAGCGCACATCAACCAAATAACTGCTGCAGCATATGGGCGCCTAGCAAACCTCAGAACAGCATTCCGCATCTTAATAAGGAATTTCATTCAGGACCTGTACACCGTGTACTTAGGCCCATATTGGAGTATGCGGCACCAGTTTGGAACCCACCCCTAGCCAAGCACGTGAAGAAACAGAGGAAAGTGAAAAGGGTTTTGCAACAAGACTAGTCCAAGCTAAGAGGTATGTCCTACGAGGAGAGGTTAAGGGAAAATCAACCTGACACACGGGAGGACAGGAGAGATAGGGGGGAATGATAACGACATACAAAATACTGAATAGGAATTACAAGAGGGACAAAGACAGGTGTTCCAGAGATTGGCACAGTAACAAGGGACACAGTTGGAAGCTGAAGACACAGATGAATCACAGGGATGTTAGGAAGTATTTCTTCAGCCACAGAGTAGTCAGTAAGTGGAATAGTTTGGGAAGCGATGTGTGGAGGCAGGATCCTACATAGCTTTAAGCAGAGGTATGATAAAGTTTACGGCTCAGGGAGAGTGACCTAGTAGCGATAAGTGAAGAGGCGGGGCCAGGAGCTCGGACTCGACCCCGCACCTCAACTAGGGGGGTACAACTAGGTGAGTACACGCACACGCACACGCGCGCGCGCACACAAAACCGCGCACACACACATATGCATCAAGCAATAAGCCCAAAACAGCTGTTAGCAGCACAGCATCAGGGAAAAGGGAAAGGGAAAATTGCGACACAAATGAGAATCCAAACCCGTCCTCTATAAAAGGTAAGAAACTCCAAGATCTCAGTTCAGTAGTTTTTTAGAACCTTCAATGCGACAGTCAGAACAAATTATATCGAGAGTTAGACAGGGGACCTGAATCTTTTTGAGAATCTCAAAGCACAACTGCAATTTGCCAAAAGCTACTAATTTATATAAATCTCTGGGGAAAATAATTACAAACAGGACAAGAAATTGATTTGTCAGTCAAAATAGATCCTACTCAACCACTAAAAATGAGTCTGCATCACAGCATCATAGAACAGTGTTGTCGACGATGGAAGGAGATAGGTGTTTACTCCGCCTTTGTCCATCCAGAAAGAGTGATTAAAGCTATAATATAAATAGTAGGTGTTTTTAAAATTTATCGAATTGACGGGATTTCGTCGACCATTAATCTGGGTCCAGTAACTTCCTGGAAAAGGTTCAATGCATTGAAGCATTTGTAAAAACCCTACCTGAGGTAATAATTTGCTTGATGTAATTTTGAAAATAAAAAAAAATTTTAAATCTAAAAATACTGAAGAGTTTGGTGAAGGATTACAAATCTGTTACTTAAAATTACGGGCGACAAAAAATAAGGATAACAGTTAAAGCCTGATTTTCTTCTGCTTTATAGGGTTGAGAACACCTTTTTTAGTTCGCTGAGGTTATCTTGCTAATGATTCTGTTTATGAAGATAATAACGAAGAGATCTGCGACTATGCCCTTTTTTCTTAATTAATGTACAACGCTCTTAAGTGTATTTTTTCCAAAAAAAATTTTGTAAAAATAAAGATACGAAATTTAAAAGAATAGGAGACGCCATCTATTAGGGGGAAAAGAGGGGAAATTTGGCATAAAAAAGAGTAGGAAAACCCTTTACAGACCATATTTTTGATATTAAGATATCAAAGAAGGGGATTAGAAAGGCCCATACAATAAAATTAAAGCTGAAGTGAATAAAAAAAATAAAAGGTTTCAAATGTAGAGGACAAGATAGGGTAAAAACAAGCCTACTAAATTAAGCTGGCAGTAACTGATAAAGGTAATGTGCACTCTTTATTGGTTTTTCCCAAAAAAGATATTTTGGCAATTAAAATTATCAGTAAGTGAATATGAAAGTAAGACACAAAGCAAATTAGGCAAGTAGAAAGTAAGTTTTTTCGGATAACAAATGTTCATAGAAAATCAACATAGCAGCATAGGTAAAACCTGGAAAACCCAAAAAAAGTCAGACATGACTTATTCCAGGGGCCCTTTTATTATTATTATAAAAATAAAGGTAATATTTTTCTTTTTATTCAACCAATGAAAAAACACTTTTATTCAACTAAAAAGCTTCTACTACACGGGGGTCATTAAGACTATCTACAATACGAGGGTCTTACTGGGAAAAAAGGGTAAAATTTAATGTATTTTAGCTAAAAAATAGAAAATCATTCCCCCCCTTTCTGTAGCTCATTCACAGAATTTTTGGCACTCGGTTTGCATGTGGGGTAGTTGTTCCTTTCCTTTATTGCTGTAAAAAAAAAAAGGGTGTTTGACCCCTCCAAGACTGGGGGGAACAAAGTTGGCTCTTCCCCCCTAAAACTTTATTCCAAAACTTTTCGCCTAACAGGGCTTTTTCGTGGGTACAAAAAGTAGCAGGAACAGTGAGAGGAAAGACGATGTAATCAGCCCATCCCCCCTTGTTTGGGGTTGTTTTTCAGACTAGGGAAACAGAACTTTTCACCAGGCTTGGGATGACAACCTCAAAAAGGGGTGTTTACACGCTTCACATTCTATCCGCCATTTTCTGTACCGATGAAGAACCCTACGTGTAGGCAAACTTTTCGGAATTAAAGTTCCCAAACTTTTCCCTTTTGTGCTTACCACCACCGTGGGAAATGAACCATTTTTTTATTCAGATGATAATGGTAAACAACCCCGATATTATAAATAAGACACAGGCAAGGTTAGGTATTTTCCGAAACGATTGCCTAACAGAGGCTTTTTAGTCGAATACAAAATGGCACAGAAGGTAAAATGTAAAAACGATATACAGAATCTGTTCATACCCTCGAAGACGGGAGGACTGACCCCCTTTAACACTGATTTTTTCCCTTTGTATTATGTCGATTAGACAAAATGTACATAATCTGAGGCCCTTTATGTTTTTATAGACCGAAAAAAATTTTCGGCTTTTCGGCTTATACTTTTTAATATAAATCCAAGTAAATGTTATTTTAATACGCACCTTGGGCACTTTGCTTGGCTTGAATTTGCTTCCTGATCCCAAGTTTTTTTGCACATTTGCGTGTGGGACACTCTATCCCCTTGTTTATAAAGGGTTTTATTTCTCTTTAAAAAACCTTGTCGACAAAATTGATTGCCCTTTTTTCAACCACGAATTAATTTTGACCAAATCTTCTTAATCATTGATGCCCTCCCCAGATCAATTTTTTTATTTTTTGTTGTCATCGGTTATTGTGTTTTGTGTCATCATTTGTTATTCCTTCGTCGGGCCATTAATGTAAAATTAATGAAAAGTAATGGGCCTAAAACTGTCTTTGTGGAATGTCCTAGTGACAGGTCCCCATTCAGTTGACCCCTTAAGGAAAAATTTTTCCACTATCGATCCCTCTTAGGGCTTTACCTCCCATCCTGTCGAAGGTCTTATTGAAATCCAAATAAAACATATTTATTTGATTTGTTCACTGCCCCCAAAATTTATTTTTAAAAATGTAAACAAATTTTTTAGGGAGGAAAGACTTCTTTTAATCCTCCCGAAACTAATCATTTTCTCAATAAGATAGATTCTAGCAATATTGAATAATTTATTCAATAATTTATGAAAACTAGATTAGGCTTTTGGGGGGGTTTTTGGGGAAGACATAATTTCCCCAATTAAAAAAAGAATTTCCGAGCAAAATAATTGTCCAGGGCTGAACCCCGGAAAACATTTGCTCGAGGGCTTCATGGGCACGAAAAATGAGGTTACATTTCCCCCAGATCAGTTTACGTGCATTTTTCTTTTGCGAAGGCGCAGAGTTTTTTTGGTATTGTTGTAATTTATGATGGTTCACCCATCACAGAGGACCCGGGGAAGGAACATTTGAACACTAGCAAGAATGGATTGGACCCTGAGCTCCAAAACGGGGGACCTTTGAATTTGAAGCAAAAAGAAACCCGACATTTCATTGTTTTTAATTTGATTGGTTGTTTAGGTTTTTTTTAGTCCCCTAGTAAAAAAAAAAAGAAATTATTTTAGGGGAACCTAAATAAAAACGTAATAAAGGGGATGAGTAGCAGGAAGGGGGAATTAGAAAGAGGAGATAGCGGCCAGGTTAAAAGGGAAAGAAGCTGAGAACAGGGATTAGGGAATAGGTTTTGGAATTAGGAAAAAAGGGAGAAAAAAAAGTGAACAAAAAGAGAAAAAATTTTTTTTACGGAGAGGGGCCCTTTACCCGATATAGGGAAAGGCGGGATAGTATACGGGGGCGTTTGGTGCGGGCCCGGGAAAAGGTGCAGGGGTACCCCCAGGGGCATTTTTCACATAAACCCTCACAACCCGGGCCCCCCCCTCAGCTGAGGGGGGTAGGATCCGTAATTTTTGTTAAGTCTCGGATGTACTGGTCTCTGGTAAGAAAAAAAAAGTAGTGAAAAACCCTTAAACCATTTGGTTTTTAAAACTATTTGCCTTTTTCAGTTCTTAAAAAAAGAAAACTGAGGGATTCAAATCCCCCCTATATCTAAGAACTATTTTTCCCTCCATTATTTAGGAAATATTGAACACCGCTCACGAAGACCTTTTGATTAAAAAAATTATCGGTTCCCCGTACTGTCATGAATACCTGTATCAAAATTTTGGTATCCATGTACATGTCAGGGGTAACCATGTATCAGTGTAGGGTTTTTCCCGTATCAATTCATGGTATATGTATCAGTGTCTTAAAATCCATGTTCAATAAAATTTTGGTATCCCTGATCTTCATGGAACCTTTACGGTAGGGATCCATGTACAAAGTCATGGGTATCCAGAACAGTGTATGGGGAAAACCGTAAACAATTCAGGGTACCCTTACAGGCAGGGGATCCATTACAGTTTTTCATGGATACATTACCAAAGTCATGGGGATCCTTACAATGTATGGGTACCATGTAAAATGTCATGGGATCCATTATCAAAAGTCATGGTATCCATTATCATGTCATGGTATCCCCGTACAGTGCATGGGTATCCCTGTATCAGTGCATGGGGTTCCCTGTTCGGCAGGGTACCATGTATCATGTCATGGGTATCCATGTATCAATGCATGGGTATCCATTCATGCAGGGTATATGTTTCATGTCATGGGTATCCATGTACATGTCATGGGTATCCGTAATGCCATGGGGATCCTGTTTTTCAGTGTATGGGTTCCATGTACAGTGTATGGGTTCCGTTTAGTGTCTGGGTATCCCCTGTATCAGGTCAGGGTTTCCCCGTATCAATGCATGGGTATCCATGATCATGTCATGGTATCCATGTATCAGTGTAAGGGTACCATGACATGTCATGGGTTCCCCGTACAGTGTCATGGGGATCCCTGTACATGCGTGGAAAAATTTTACCCCAAATCATTAATGGGCTTTCCCGGGGATGGATTAATAAATATTTTTTTATATTCGTTGCTTTTTCCATCTTTGATTTTTAGTAACTGGTTAATGTTAATTGTTAACTTTAATAAACGATTTACAAAATTCGAAGTAATTTCGTGTGAGAGAAATGAAGTTGCCTTTAAGTAGAGATGTATTTCATAAAAAAATAGTCTTTATATTACTCTTATGTACATTTATGTGGTACTTTTCCTAAGACATGTTCTGCAGAAGGTTAAAGGTACGGTTTCAAGACCGAATTGCAAAACCTGCGTCTTTAATCAGTCGATTATTGACAATGTCACTTGTGATTGGTTTAAAGTCTTCTTTCAAAGGAAACTGAAGATAATCATTAAGTCTTGGGATGTAAAACAGTGAACCCCAGGATCCGATTTTAGATCGTTCCTCCAAAGCTTCTAGTTAATTATATATGCAATATCCGTTCTGAGGTACGTAGTGTAAGATCAAGGGGATACACAATAGGCCTATGACCTAGGCTCTAAAACTGATATTTTCCCTAGAACATTCCTCTGAAAGTAAACAGCTAATATTTAAACCATACCACGGGCGGGATTTGAACCCGCGGTCAGAGAGTCTCAAAACTCCATATTTAAGTTATGTATGGACGGATGCTGATTATTGTTCCAGTTTCTGAACACACTAGTTATTTATTATTAATGAGGAAACTATTTTTATTGTACATTACAATTATGGTAAAAATTATTGACAAGATGAGGACTAAGGCACATGCGCAACACCTGAGCATCTTCATTTAAAGATGCTTCCCTAAAGAATGGTTGTTACAGCTCGATACAGAGATGATATATGATGATAGTGTGAGATGAAGCAGTCAATCCCTCAGTCTTGCAGAACTATACACACAAGAAAGTTGAAATGAAATAATAAATCCTTCAACGAAGAAGCTGGGGTTCAGTACCTCGGTCTTGATTCACCAAGACCTGATTAATCAAAACTAAGGTAATTAGCACCGGCTTCTAGGATGAAGGACAAATTTCTAGATCTTCCACTTTCTTGTCTGTATAATTCTGCAACATGAAGGGGTTGATTACGTCATCTTTTACTGCCATCGTATATGTTTGCAGTGAATTGAAAATTTCACTGGCTAGTAAACCCCTTCAAACAAACATACCCAGGTCCTGCACATGTGTTTAATTCCTCTTTTACTATACGTATGCGCACTATATTCAAACTGGATTACAAGACCTGAATCAACAAGTGAATTAAAGAATGCTAGTAGGAGGCATTTTCCCAGTAACATCGCCTGCCTAATCTTCGATTGCCATGAACTCCCATCTTCAGTTTTTATGGCGGGCCATCGCCTAGAGGTTCGTAAAGTAGTCCCTACTTCCCAACAGTGTCGAAATTGTTGGTGCTTTGGACACTTCGCTAAATACTGCAGATCTGCGGTGGAGTGCCCAGTCTGTGGTGCTACAGATCATGCCGATACATCTTACAGTCTTCCCCCTACTTGTCTCAATTGCAATGAACCTCATCCTTCATTTTCCCGCCGTTGTCAGGTCTACCCTAATGAACGAGAAATCCTTGTCTTAAGGAGGAAAAAAGCTTTATGCTATGGCGGTCTTTTGGCTCCGCCCTCTGAGGAATCTTCCTCGTATCATTTATTCGCGAGTAGCTAGGAGACCTACAACTTTGCTGTCCCCCCAGCCTACCAGCTCTCCAGTGGTATGTCTTCTGGGTTTACCCCCATCTCTAATTCTTTTGCTGTTTTACTCTCTGAAACCCTCACCTTCTTACCTACTTCCTACCTCCTCGTGTGGTCCCCTCTTCTCCTGTTCTTCCCCAGACTTCTTCCTCAGTTACTTTCCAACTTCCTCCCTCCCCTGTTCCACCACAGGACTCTTCTGTCCCAGCTGGCACATCTCTCCAGGTTCATACCCCCCCCCCCCATCTCAAACACTCTTTGGTTCCTTCCATATTCTCCCCGATCTCTACTTGCTCTACCTCGCCTGTCTCTGAAGTCATGGTATTGGCGTCTTCCTTATCCGCTTAGACACTTGACGTCATCTCCAACTGATTGCTGAGATGAATCCGTCGATGGACACCGGCGTGCCTCCTTCCACCCCTTCTTATTTTTCACGACTGTCGCGGCAACTTTCCTTCACGCATTCCTGGGGTTCCT
>NW_026475022.1:0-10701 GCF_026875155.1 Cherax quadricarinatus
TCGAAAACCTTTTTGTACTTTCTTAGTTTCTTGACGGCTTTATCAAGTGCGGGTTTTCCAAACAGGTCTGCATACTCCGTAGGGCCCGACTACACGGTGTACAGTGTCTTGATGATTCCTTACAAGGTGTGGGAAGCTTTTCTCGGGTTTGCCGGGCCCCCATATGCTCAGCATTTATCTTTTGATGGTGCTTCGGAGACATGCTCGGTGTTTACTCCCCCCAAATCTTTCTCCTTGAGTGGGTTTGCGTCTTTGGCCCCCTAGCCTATACTCTGTCTGTGGTTTTTCTGTCCCTTTCCCCTATTTCATGTTTTTGCATTTGGCGGGACAAAAATTCGAGAAGCCATTTGGCCCAGATGTCAGTCTTCCAGGTTCTTTAAAGTCCGCCGGTCCTCATCAGATTTTTTTTCCCCCTTCATTAATTCACATCTTGCAAACAGGGACCTTCTGAGCTAACCCTTTCCCGTAGCGTTCACATATACCAAAAAAGCATGGCCCTGGGACCGACCCCTGGGGGACCCCGCTCCACAGTGCCCCTTTATACTCATTACGACCATGACTCGTTTTGCCCCTGTCGGTATTCCTATCCATTGCAGTCCCCTTCCTGTTATATCGCCTGATCCTACTTCTGGCACTAATCTTTTGAGGAACTGTGAAAAGGCCTTCTTGCAGCCCAAAAAGATGCAATAAACCCCCCCCTCTCTCTCTTGTTTTACTTCTGTTTTTATCAAAAAACCCCAAAAAAGTTGTGACACGGGATTTCCCTTTCCGTAAATCGTGCTGGTTGGCATTTATACCCCTTTCCTTCCGGGTGCCCCACCACTCCCCCCTGAAATCTTTCCATAATTTTGCATACTATAACGTCAATGACACAGGTCTATATTTTAGTGCCTCTTTTCTGTCTCCTTTTTTAAAAAGGGGAACTACATTTGCCGTCTTCCATACCTCGGGTAGTTCCCCATTTCCCGGGATGTTTTGAATGTGTAAGGGGTACGCACAAATGTTTGGTGTTGTTTTTGTGTGTGTTGCGTGTGTGTTTTGTGGTGTGTGTTACTCACCATTTTACCCCCTGTTGGGGGTTTGGGGGTCGAGTCCAACTCCGGGCCCCGCCTTTTCACTGGCTCTACTGGTCACTCCCCCTAAACCCCATACTTTATCGTCCCTCTGTTAAAAGCTATTATGGATCCTGCCTCCACTACATCGCTTCCCAAACTATTCCATTTCCCTGACTACCTGTGGCTGAAAAATATTTCCTAAATCCCTTTGTTTCATCTGTGTTTCAGTTTCCCAACTGTGTCCCTCGTTTTTCGGCCCGTCTCTGGAACCCTGTCTTTGTCCACCTTGTAAATTTCCCCTTCAGTATTTTGAATGTCGTATCATGCCCCCCCTATTCCCCCCTTTTCCCCAGGTCGTCATGTTGATTTCCTTAAACCTCCCCTCTGGGAATACTCTTAGCTCTGGGACTACTTGTTAAAACCTTTGCATTTTCTCTAGTTTCTTTACGTTTTGGTTTAGGTGTGGGCTAAAAATTTGTGCCGCATACTCCAATAGGGGCCTAAGTACCGGTTACAGGGCCCTGAACGATTCCTTATTAAATAAGTGGGAATGCTTTTGGGGTTTCTGGGGGCCCATATGCGCGCAGTTATTTGGTTGATTGCGCTTCAGGAGATGTGCCTGGTGTTATACCCCACCCCAAGTTTTTTTTTTTCCTTGAGTGAGGTTTTTTAGTCTCTGGCCCCCTAGACTGTACTCCGTCTGGGGTCTTTTTTGCCCTTCCCAAAATCTTCATGACTTTGCCTTGGGGGGGTTGAACTCCCAGTACCAAATTTGCTGGACCGGGTCTGCAGCCTGCCAACCCTTTAGTTCTGCCCGGGCTTCGACGAAAAGAATTTTTCTCATCAACTTCACTCCTCAAACAGGGACCTTCGGATTTATTCCTTCCGTCAGTCGTTCACAAATACCAAAACACATGGGCTAGGCTGACCCCGTGGGACCCCCCGGTAAAGGTCCCCTCTGACACCTCGCCAGTACCATGACCGCTGCTGTTTCCTACAGTATTCCCTGATCCTTCGTAGGCCTTCCCTTTATCCCGCTTGGTCCTTCATTTTTGCCTAATCTTTGTAGGAACTGCGTAAACGCCTTCTTCGTCCTAAAAATGCAAACCCCCCACCCTTGTCTTCTGCGTCACCATGTCATAAACCCCGTAGGTTTGTGGGGGACAAATTTCCCCTCCCCCGAAACCATGTTGGCTGCGTTGAAAGATCATCCTTTCTAGGGGTTTTCCCCCATCTTCTGATAATTTGACCAGATTTTGCATATATACATGATGACACTGGTCTGTAGTTTAGTGCTTTCTGTCTTCCTTTTTTTTAAAAATTGGGACTACATTTGCTGTTTCCATGCCCCAGGCAATCCCCTGTTTTTAATGATGTTTTAAATATTGTTGTTAGGGGGGCACATGTGCCTCTGCTCTCTCTCTCAGGGCCCCCTGGAGAGATTTATCCCGGGCCCCCTTTTCCTTTGAGGTACTAGCCACCAGAAGCCCTTTACTTCATCCGTTGTGGACTTGTCCAGATTGGTGGGTTTTCCCCACCCCTGTCTTTCTGGGGCCCCTTCTGTCTCCTCTGTGAAAAACCCTTCTTTAAATCCCTTTTTGTTCCTCACTTACTTAGGCATTTCTTGTTGTCCTCCTTCCCTTCCTTAGCCGATTCCGGTCCTTGAGCGTTTTCCTCCTGATTGGGTTCAGATTGGCTTTCGCTGCTAAGTCGTTTTCTTATTTTCGTTGGGCCCCCCTTCTTATTTGTTATTCATTTCTAGCTCTAAGAGCCTCCTTTTTTTCTCCTGGGTCCTTGCCCTTTTATTTTCTCCATTCCCTAGCACACTTGGGTTTTTTCCTCCCCGCACTTTGGGTGAACCATGGGGTCTCCTGGCTTTTCGTTAGTTGTTACCCTTGGGGAAATCCCCTCCCCGCCTCCTTGAATTGTTGCACAATTCCCCTATCTCTTAAATGATTTCCTGCCAGTTCTCTGTCCCCCAAAACCCCTTTAGGTTCCTCATTCCCCTGAGTCCCCCCTTTTGTTTTGGCTTCATTCGTCCGGCTTTCTGCTTCACCCCCCCCTGTAGCTCTACTGCGTATTCGAAGCTTTAAAAACCCCGTGATCGTGGCCCCAAGGGGTCTTTTATATGTGATGTCCCAATACGAACATCAAGATGAATATAGGGCCTCTTGCTGGGTTTACCTCTCCTCCCTTCTTGTAGTGTCCCTTACGGGTTTTTTTTTCATGAAAGTTTTCCGTACCACCTCCCTTTACTTAGCCCTCCATGTTTCTTTGGGCCCCCATGTGGCTCCAAGTTCCCCCAAATCTCCTTGTGTTAAAATCCCCATGACAGGACTTTGCCCCATGCAGAGTCTTTTGGCCATGCAGCCGTGTGTAACCATCGCTTTTATTGCTTTTCGTATACTCTTTTCCTTTCCTCCTGTGTTCGTGGTGGGTTACATCACGAATTCCACTTTGGCCTCCCCAGTGAAGTGTTCCCCCTATGTAAACACTTTGTTTCTCCGCTGCCCTCCTCTCTTCAGCTCATCAAAATTCCTTTGGGTTTTTTGATCAACAGTGCCCCCTCCCCCCCCCCCCGTTACCTCTGTCTTTCCCTCAGGATCTGGTATCCCGTTGAAATATGGCATCTGTTACCATACCAAATTAGCTTGGTTTCTGTGAGAGCTATGATTTTCCAGTGATGCTCTTTGACTCTTTGGTGCCATTCCTCCCACTTATTTTTTTATTCTATCAACGTTTGTGCATTTTACCTTCAGTTTCCTTTCCAACACGTGGTTTGGGGGCCTGTGAGGGTGGGAGACCTGGTAACATACTGTGGGATTCTTTTAAGCTGGGTTTTGGGGTGGAAGCTGTGAGTGTGGATTGTAGTTTGTGTTGGGATGATGTTCTGAGGATAGTTCTGTGTGTGCTTGCACTAGCTGCTCGTTCTGCTCTGACTGACCTCTGCTGGTTTCATCCTTGTCTCCTTTCCTAGCTCCTTTCGCTTTTTTGTCTTCTCCCTCAGCTGCTGTCATTCTGTTTGTGTTCAGTCTCTGTCTAGGAACACCCTCATATATTTTTTCCGATATTTCAACCGCGGTTTCACTTGGAGGATCCTGTTCCTTACTGTTTCGTCCTGAGAATCAGCTTGATTGGTCGTTTTCTCCCTTGAAGTACCCTCTTATTCTCTGAAAATTTACTATCTCGTCCATGTCTTCTTCACCTTTTTCCTTGATGATGTTCTCAATCTCCTTTCGTTCTGCCTGCCATCTTCAGTGTGTGTCCTTTCCTCTCTCTCCTGAACCCGTGGATAAACACTGATTTAAGCCCTTTCCTCCTCCCATTGCCTCCCCCTCTGTGACTCTGGTTCCTGTCTGAAACATGGTCATTTTCTCCCTTGTTTTTCCAGGGGCTCTTGGTAGCAGTGTTGTGCATCTGCATTTGACCTAACCCCCTCTCTGCCTGCACCCACTGCTCTCCCCATTCACTCCTTGGCCCTTCTTGGCAGGTTGATAGGGCCTTAGCATAATTCATATCTCCCTCCTTCCTGTTGGGCCTCTCAGCTTCATATGCTGTGTCTTCTTTGGTCAATGCCCATGTAACTGCTTCACCTGTTTACTTCATCTTCTAGGACCCTTATCCTGGTTTTTGCAGTTTCGGCTGTGCCCCCCAATTCTTCTCCTTCTCCAACCTTTTTCTTCTAATTTTCACAGAAAGCTCTGTCTCCCATTTTTTCAGAAAGCTCTGCTAATTTTCTCTCCTACTCTTGTTCCATCCTTTCCACTGCTCATCCATCCACTCCTCCCCACCAGAACCATTCTCATCTGATCCCTGGTTCCTGTGAGTCCCCACCATTTTTTTAAGAGAAAAGAGTGAGAGATAGAGAAAAGAGAGAAAAAGGGAAAAGGGTAAGAGAGGGGGAGAGAGTGAGAAGGGAAAAGGGAGGAAAAAGGGGGAGAGTGAGAAGGGAGGAGAGAGAGAGAGAGAGAGAGAGAGGAGAGAGAGAGAGAGAGGGGAGAGGAGAGAGAGAGAGAGAGAGAGAGAGAGAGAGAGAGAAAAGAGAGAGAGAGAGAGAGAGAGAGAGAGAGAGAGAGAAGAGAAGAGAGAGAGAGGGAAAAAGGAGAGGAGGGAAAAGGGAGAGGGGCAAAGAGAGGGGAGAGAGAGGGGAGAGACAGGGAGAAGGGGGAGAAAGGGGGAAGATGGAATAGAGGGGAGAGAGAGGATAGGGATATAGGGAGAGAGAGAGATGGGAAATGGAGAGTGGAGAAAAGGGTGAGAGGGGGAGAGATTTTTAGAGGGAAGAGACATTAGGGGGGGAGGTGTTAGGGAAGAGATGTTATAGGGGAAAAATGGAGAGCGGAGAGTTGGGAGAGGGAAAAAGAGAGAAATAGGCAAAGGGAGAGATAGGTAGAGAGAGAGATAGTAGTGAAAGATAAGGTAGAGAGAGATAGGTAGAGAGAGGTATAGGTTTGAGGTATAGGTAGAGAGAGGTATAGGTAGAGAGGGTATTGATAGAGGTATAAGAAAGAGAGATACGTAGAGAGTGTGGAAAATACTGTAAATATTTTCCCGGGAAATACGGTAATTTATAGGTAAATAGTTTGCCCTATATTGTATTTTTAAAAGAAGTATGTTATCGAAAAAAAGAAGAGACACTGGGCCATCTTGATTTTTGAATTTGTTAGAAACGTTGGGAATGATGAAGAATTTTCGTGCTCTAGAGGTTAAAATTGTGTTGACACCTTCAAATAGGAGGAAAAATTTGGGTGGATGTGCATTCCTGCATAACTTGAGATCTCAAACGACTGGACAAGACAGCTCCGGGAAACCTCAGAAAAGCTCTCTAGATTTGTGTGAAATTTTCTGGCCAGCATACTTCATAGATTTAGTTAGAGTGAGGTTTTCTGAGTATGAAAACACATTAATCTCCAGTCAAATTGGTGAGTGATATTAAGATATATTTTCCTTCTGTTATGTAATTGTGTATAATATAACCATTTTATTATTTTTAATATACAGTCCACAAAATTTATAATTTACCAGTATTCCTGGTGTATGTATATTTATTTAATTAATAGGTCCAGAGCAACTTGTGGATATGACAGTGGTGGGTATCGAAGGGGACATTTTTTTGCGACCTAGGTGTCCCAAATTCCTACTTGTCTAACTGATAAATAATAGTTATCATTGTTCATTTACTGTTATGATATAATTATACATCCAAGTAAATGCAATTTTCCACAGAGGAGGGAGAGAGAGAGATAGGTAGAGAGATAGATAGAGGTAGAGAAGAGAACAGGTACTGAGAGGTAGGTAGAGAAGGGGACGGGTAAAGAGAGGTAGAGCGATAGGTATTGAGAGAGAAAGAGAGAGAGAGAGAGGGGGATTTCAGGTCAGTTACAGGAATTTATGAAATCCTGTGTAGTTGTGTGTGGTGCATGTGTATGTGTGCCCCCACTTCTAAGTAGTAATACCTGTATTTCTAAAACTACCAATAGTGATTCTAGCACTTATCACTTTACTTATAAAACCAGAAAGTAACTAGGTTGTAAAATTTGCTTTTAGGAGTGTCTGAAGTTGCCCCTCGCTAGGGTTCCCCCCGCTAGTCAACACTATCTTCAACCTATCTATGCTATTTCTGCTCTAATTCTGGGAAAAGCTTGCAGGGTAATTGACCATATCTAACAGTGAAAGCAAGACAAAGATTCACAACCCCACACAAAAAACCCCAAAAGGTGAGTTACTTGTGCTGGCTGTGGTGCGATGACAAGTTGCCAGATCTATGACGTAGTCGTCGTACATACGCCTTCTATCACTATTTGAAAATTCTTCACCCTAGATGTTTTTAACCATATATGCTCGTACATCCCGCGTCCCTCAAATGATTTCACTTATGATAGAATACGCTTCACTTAGAATACACTTCACATTCGGTGTTACACTTTATGTGCATAATGGCATACAACTGTTTGACGGGCGCTGCTTCAGCAGACCTACTGCCACCTTCCCTTGTTATATATTTTATTTTTTCCTTTCTACTTTTGCTTATTAACTTTTTCACTCTCACTGTATGGTGCCCCACATTTCACTTGTTATCCAATCTCTCGAAATTCTTGAACACCCGCTTCCACTCACTTGACTCTTTGTATATTTGAATCTGTGTAGCAAAAGAAGCCTACTATCCACTAACGGTTTGACACTTTGAAATATTAATGATTTCAGGCTTCCTCTCGACTTTTTTTTAACTAATAACTCTGGTTATCACTAGTAGTATTGTTCATGACGTTGTCACAACCACTGATTACTGCTAGCAGTTTTCTGCACGCATGAAAACACTAAAGTTCTCGGAGCCTTGTCACCCACGTCTGCTGACGACTGTGTGTGTGTGTGTGTGTGTGTGTGTGTGTTTGTGTGAGTGTGTGTGTGTGTGTTGTGTGTGTGTGTGTGGTGTGTATGTGTGTGTGGGGGGTGTGTGATGTGTGATGTGTGGTGTGTGTGGTGTACTCACCTATTGTACTCACCTAATTGTGGTTGCAGGGTCGAGACTCAGCTCCTGGCCCCGCCTTTTCACTGATCGCTACTGGATCCTCTCTCTCTCTCTGCTTCCTGAGCTTTGTCATACCTCTTCTTAAAACTATGTATGGTTCCTGCTCCCTACTTCACTTGCTAGGCTGTTCCACTTGCTGACAACTCTATGACTGAAGAAATACTTTTCCCAACGTCCCTGTGACTCGCTGCGTCTTCAGCTTCCAGTTGTGACCCCTTGTCCCTGTTCCCCTCTCTGGAACATCCTATTCTTGTGTGTGTGTGTGTGTGTGTTGTGTGTGTGTGTGTGGTGTGTGTGTGTGGTGTGGGTGTGTGTGTGTGTGTGTGTGTGTGTGTGTGTGTGTGTTTAGTGTGTGTGTGGGGTGTGTGTTGTGTGTGTGTTTTGTGTGGGGTGTGTGTGTGAGTGTGGTGTGTGTGTGGTTTTGTGTGTGTGGTGTGTGTGTATGTGTGTGTATGTGTGTGTTGTGTGTGTGTGTGTGTGGGGTGTGTGTGTTGTGTACTCACCTAGTTGTACTCACCTAGTTGAGGTTCCAGGGGTAGAGTCCAAGCTCCCTTTCCTCGCCCCTTCACTGGTCGTTACTAACGTCACTCTCCATGAACCATCACTTTATCATACCTCTGCTTAAAGCTATGTATGGAACCTGCCCCCCCTACATCGCTTCCCAAACTATTTCCCCTTCCTGACAACTCTAAGGCTGAAAAAACACTTCCTAACATCCCTGTCATTCATCTGTGTCTTTAACTTCCGACTGTGTCACCTTGTCGGGTGTATCCCATCTCTGGAACATCCTGTCTTTGTCCACCTTGTCAATTCCTCTCAGTATTTTATGTCGTTATCATGTCCCCCTATCTCTCCTGTCCTCCAGTGTCGTCAGGTTGATTTTCTCCTTAACCTCTCCTCGTAGAACATACCTCTTAGCTCTGGGGCTAGTCTTTTTGCAAACCTTCGCACTTTCTCTAATTTCTTTACGGCTTGGCTTGGTGTGTGTTCCAAAAAAATTGTGCCGCATACTCCAATTTTGGGCCTAACGTACACGGTGTACAGGGTTCTGAACGATTCCTTATTAAGGTGTCGGAATGCTGTACTGAGGTTTGCTAGGCGGGCCCCTATGCAGCAGCCGTTATTTGGGTTTATGTGCTCTTCAGAATGTGCCTGGTTTTTTACTCACCCCAAGATCTTTTTCCTTGTGTGTGTGTGTGTGTGTGTGTGTGTGTGTGTGTGTGTGTGTGTGGGGTGTGTGTGTGTGTGTGTGTGTTTTGTGTGTTGTGTGCGTGTGTGTGTGAGTTAGTTAGTTTGTTACCATTTTGTGTGAGTGTGTGTGTTTGTGTGTGTACTCACCTATTTTTGGTTGCAGGGGTCTAGTCCCTTTGCTCCCGGCCCCGCCTCTTCACTGGTTGTTACTGGGGGCCTCTCTCTCTCTGCTCCATGAGCTTTTTCAAACCTCGTCTTAAAACTATGTATGATTCCCGCCTCCACTACGTCACTTTCTAGGCTATTCCACTGCCTGACAACTCTATGACCGAACAAATACTTCCTAACATCCCTTTGACTCATCTGAGTCTTCAACTTCAAAGAGTGCCCCCCTTCTTTCTGTGTCCCCCCCCTGGAACATCCTGTCTTTTGTAAACCCTCGTCTATTTCGTGCAGTATTTTTATATGTCGTTATCATGTCCCCCCTGACCCTCCTGCCTCCAGTATCGTCAGCCGATTTCCCTTAACTATTCTTCATGGGACATTCCCCTTAGCTCTGGAACTAACCTTGTCGAAACCCTTTGCACTTCTCTAATTCTTTGAAGTGCTTGATCAAGTAGGGTTCCAAACAGTGCTGCATACTCCAGTATGGGCCTGACGTACACGGTTCCTTACTAAGGTATCGGAACGCTGTTCTCAGGTTTGCCAGGGGGCCCATAAGCGCAGCAGTTTTCTGGTTGATGTGTGCTTCCGGAGACATGCTCAGTGTTATACTCATCCCAAGATCTTTCTCCTTGAGCGAGGTTTGCAGTCTTTGACCACCTAGCCTATACTCCGTCTGCGGTCTTCTGTGCCCTTCCCCGATCTTCATGACTTTTTGCATTTGGCGGGGTTAAATTCGAGAAGCCAGTTGCTGGATCAGGTTGTCCAGTCTGTCCAGGTCTCCGATTTTTAATTCTCCCCCATTAACTTTCACATCATCTGCGAACAGGGACACTTCTGAGTCTAACCTTTCCATCACGTCGTTCACATATACCAAAAATAGCACTCGTCCAAGGACCGACCCCCTGTGGGACCCAGCTCGTCCCCAGGTGCCCACTGTGATAAACCCCAATCACGTACCATGACTCGTTGTTGCCTCCCTGTCAGGTATTCTCTGATCCATTGCAGTGCCCTTCCTGTTATATGCGCCAGATCCTCTAGCTTCTGCACTTATCTCTTGTGAGGAACTGTGTCAAAGGCCCTTTTTGCAGTCCAAGAAGATGCAATCAACCCACCCCTCTCTCTCATGTCTTACTTTTGTAACTTTTTCATAAAAATCCAGAAGGTTTATGACACAGGATTTGCCTTCCCTGAATCCATGCTGGTTGGCGTTTATACTCTTGTTCCCTTCCAGGTGCTTCACCACTCCTCCTGATAAAACTTCTCCATAACTTTGCATACTATACACGTCAGTGACACAGGTCTATAGTTTTTGTGCCTCTTTTTTTGTCTCCTTTTTTAAAAATGGAACTACATTTGCCGTCTTCCTTACCTCAGGTAGTTGCCCAGTTTTCCCGGGATTGTTGAAGATTGGGTAAGTGGCACACACAGCATATGCGCTCCCCTCTAAGGACCTACGGTGAGATGTCCGGTCCCATTGCCTTTGAGGTATCTAGTCTCTTAGCAGCTTCTTTACCTCCTCCTCATTTGAATACATGTCATCCAGCACTTTTTGGTAATTCCTTTGCTGGTTGTCCCCATCTGTTCTGTCCCGCCAGAGGCTTCCTGTCTTCTCTGTAAGTACTTCCTTAAATCTCATATTGAGCTCCTCACATACTTCTTGATCGTTTCTTGTGGAGTTCCGCCCTTCCCTTTTCCCCACCTTATGACCTGGTCTTTGACTGCTGTCTTCCTCCTAATGTGGCTATACAGCTTTTCGGGTCA
>NW_026475023.1:0-11595 GCF_026875155.1 Cherax quadricarinatus
ACATGACATCCTGAAGTTACTCAACAGTCTTTTATCTACCAAGCGTGCCAACAAACTACTGTTATTTCGGCGTATATAATATCTAGTATATTTATTTATCCTCTTTTTCTTAAAATATGCATTACTTAAAACTAAACCCCTTTCTATACAAAGTTCAATCAATTGCTCCCCATTATCATTTATACCTAACACCCTAAACTTACCTATCACACCCTCTCTAAACGCTTCTTCTACTTTAACATTTAGATCCCTTACCACAATTACTCTCTCACTTGCTTCAAAAATTCCTACACACTCTTAATATCTCCAATCTCTCTCTCTCGCACTCTCTCTCTCTCCTCTACACTCCTCTCTTCCCCATGTGCATACACACTTTATTATGACCCACTTTTCACATCTGACCCTTATTTTTATCCACATAATTCTTGAATTTATAAATTTGTATCCCCTCTTATCTCTCCATAACTGATCCTTCAACATTATTACTACCCCTTCCTTAGCTCTAACTTTCTCAGATACTCCTGACTTAATCCCTTTTATTTCTCTCCACTGGAACTCACCTACCCCCTTTAGCTTTGTTTCTCTTAGGGCTACCACATCCAACTTCTTTTCATTCATAACATTAGCAATTATTTCTGATAATTAGGAAAGTTATTATTTCACATTATTTCCTTCAGCTTGATTAAAAAAGGGATGATAGTTCAATGTATGGCGTAAAGATTGATGATAGTAAAGGTGTATGATGCAGGTGTATCAACCAGGATGATAGTAAAGGTGTATGATGCAGGTGTATCAACCAGGATGATAGTATAGATGTATGATGCAGGTGTATCAACCAGGATGATAGTATAGATGTATGATGCAGGTGTGTAAAGAGGGATGATAGTAAATGTGTATAAATTTATTATCATTGGTACTATCATCACAGCTTCACTATCACTTGCCATCATTGCACAGTCACTATCACTGTTACCGTCACCACAGATTCACTATCACTTTACCATCACCATAGATTCACTATTACTGTTACCATCACCACAGATTCACTACACACTTCATAGTTCACTCTCTGGCCACACTGACCTGCTCCACAACATTGTTGGTCTCTAAATTGTTTAAAATTAATTATAATCACGAGTGCATCCTGTTAATAATAGAAAATCAATAAAATTTTTCCAAGGCTGACTATGTCAACATATATTTTTGTATCGAATCATCTATAATTTCTCGTGAGAGAATGCCTGCTTTACGTTGCTTCGTGACACAGTTACGAACTAGACGTTTGATGTAGCGACGACGTTTATGTTCTTTTTTCTTGTATGTTGGTAGAGGGGCGACCTTCCTGGCAATACTCAGCTTTGGATCTTTGGTATGTAAGTTAATGTTGTTCGGAAACTCCGTCAGCATTGATAAAACATTGAGGACGGCTGTCTCGTCGGGATTCTTCACGATGTACGAAGTAAATTCACGAATAACTTCATCGGAGTTATAATGAGTGGAACTCGTAACAAAATCTAAGAATGTCAAGGCAAAATATGAACAGTTGCGACATCCCTGTACTCGGAGTCCCAGATCTCTTACTCCACCTTCTATATTGTGGACCTCCATATAACGATGTGAACGAACTCAGGAGGTGGTGAACCGTTCGAATCAAAGTAGATATAATCACCATCCAAGTGACGATAGAAGGCAACTGCGTGCCTGGCATTCAGCTCTGGAAACTTTAATACTAAGAAGTATCCATGACCTTTCTTCAGCTCCTGTTAACAATTCTCCAGCCTGGCTGAGGCTGCACAGCACCGCTTCCCAAGAGGCCGAGGAGTTTACAGGATAGTCAGGACCTCCTTCATCCACAGTTGTCTGGTTCCCTGGAAAAGAACTTGTCTGAGCTCCATTACTGTGGATGTCAATGCTCACTACGAGGGAATGAATAGAGGATAATTTTCCTGGTTCCAAGAAACTTACCAAAACCTCTATTATCAGTTATAATGTTATTTCTTTAAGCTTAAAAACAAAATATAGGTGGTTCTTGGTACAATAGATTGGTGCAGGTATTAGTGAATATAGTAAAGATAGATGAGGGAATATAGTGAAGCTAGATGAGTGAATAGAGTGAAGCTATGTAAGTGAATATAGTGAAGCAAGACAAGTGAATATAGTGAAGCAAGATGAGTGAATAGAGCGAAGCTATATAAGTGAATATAGTGAAGCTAGACGAGTGAATATAGTGAAGCTAGATGAAATAATACAGTGAAGCAATATAAGTGAATATAGTGAAGCTAGACGAGTGAATACAGTGAAGCTAGATGAAATAATACAGTGAAGCAATATAAGTGAATATAGTGAAGCTAGACGAGTGAATACAGTGAAGCTAGATGAAATAATACAGTGAAGCAATATAAGTGAATATAGTGAAGCTAGACGAGTGAATATACTGAAGCTGGATGAGTGAATACAGTGAAGCTAGATGAGTGAATATGCTGAAGCCAGATGAGTGAATATAGTGAAGTCTGATGAGTATGTGTAGTGTAGTTAGGTGAGTAAGTAGTGAAGCTATGAATGTGTAGTGAAGGTATATGTGTAGTGTAGATATATGAGAGTGGCGAAGTTATGTGTAGTGTAGATATATGAGAGTGGCGAAGTTATGTGTAGTGTAGATATATGAGAGTGGTGAAGTTATGTGTAGTGTAGATATATGAGAGTGGTGAAGTTATGTGTAGTGTAGATATATGAGAGTGGTGAAGTTATGTGTAGTGTAGATATATGAGAGTGGTGAAGTTATGTGTAGTGTAGATATATGAGAGTGGTGAAGTTATGTGTAGTGTAGATATATGAGAGTGGTGAAGTTATGTGTAGTGTAGATATATGAGAGTGGTGAAGTTATGTGTAGTGTAGATATATGAGAGTGGTGAAGTTATGTGTAGTGTAGATATATGAGAGTGGTGAAGTTATGTGTAGTGTAGATATATGAGAGTGGTGAAGTTATGTGTAGTGTTGATATATGAGAGTGGTGAAGTTATGTGTAGTGTTGATATATGATTGTGATAAAGTTATGTGTAGTGTTGATATATGATTGTGATAAAGTTATGTGTGTAGTGTTGATATATGATTGTGATAGTTATGTGTGTAGTGTTGATATATGATTGTGATAAAGTTATGTGTAGTGTTGATATATGATTGTGATAAAGTTATGTGTGTAGTGTTGATATATGATTGTGATAAAGTTATGTGTAGTGTTGATATATGATTGTGATAAAGTTATGTGTGTAGTGTTGATATATGATTGTGATAGTTATGTGTGTAGTGTTGATATATGATTGTGATAGTTATGTGTGTAGTGTTGATATATGATTGTGATAAAGTTATGTGTAGTGTTGATATATGATTGTGATAGTTATGTGTGTAGTGTTGATATATGATTGTGATAGTTATGTGTGTAGTGTTGATATATGATTGTGATAAAGTTATGTGTGTAGTGTTGATATATGATTGTGATAGTTATGTGTGTAGTGTTGATATATGATTGTGATAGTTATGTGTGTAGTGTTGATATATGATTGTGATAAAGTTATGTGTGTAGTGTTGATATATGATTGTGATAGTTATGTGTGTAGTGTTGATATATGATTGTGATAAAGTTATGTGTAGTGTTGATATATGATTGTGATAAAGTTATGTGTAGTGTTGATATATGATTGTGATAAAGTTATGTGTAGTGTTGATATATGATTGTGATAAAGTTATGTGTAGTGTTAATATGATTGTGATAAAGTTATGTGTAGTGTTGATATATGATTGTGATAAAGTTATGTGTAGTGTTGATATATGATTGTGATGAAGGTATATGTGCGGAGCACGTGCGCTCCACCGTGATCCACCATGCTCCACCGTGCTCCACCGTGCTCCACCGTGCTCCACCATCCACCATCATGCTCCACCATACGTCACCATGCTCCACCATGCTCCGTCGTGCTCCACCAGGCTCCACCATGCTCCACCATGCTCCACCATGCTCCACCGTGCTCCACTGTGCTCAACCGTGCTTCACCATGCTCCACCGTGCTCCACCGTGCTCCATCATGCTCCACAGTGCTCCACCATGCTCCCCCATACTCTACCATGCTCCACCATGCTCCACCGTGCTCCGTCGTGCTCCACGTGCTCCGACGTGCTCCACCGTGCTCCACCGTGCTCCACCGTGCTCCACCATGCTCCACCATGCTTCACAATGCTCCACCATGCTTCGTCGTGCTCCACCATGCTCCACCATGCTACACCGTGCTCCGACGTGCTCCGACGTGCTCCACCGTGCTCCACCATGCTCAACCGTGCTCCACCGTGCCCCACAATGCTCTACTATGCTCCACCGTGTTTCCACCATGCTTCACCATGCTCCACCGTGCCCACCATGCTCCACCACCTGCTCCGTTGTGCTCCCGGCTCCGACTGCTCCTACCGGCTCCACCGGCTCCACGCGTGCTCCACTATGCTTCAACCATGCTCTACCATGCTCCGTCGTGCTCTCCACCATGTGCCTCCACCATGCTCCACCGTGCTCCGACATGCTCCACGTGCTCCGACGTGCTCCGACGTGCGCCACCGTGCTCCACCAGCTCCACCATGCCTCACCAACTTCGCCTGCTCCACCATGCACCACCGTGCTCCACAGTGTTCCACAATGCTCCACCATACTCCACAGTGGCTCAACCGTGCTGCAACCGTGCTCCACTGTGCTCCACAATGCTCCAAACCAGCTACCACCATGCTTCCACCTTGCTACACCGAGCTCCGCCGTGCTCCACCAGCTCCACGTGCTCCCAGCATGCTCCACCACCTTCTCCACCTGCCTACCACCGTTGTTCCACCGTGCTCCAACCGACCTCCTCCCGTGCTCAGTCGTGCTCTCACCGTGCTCCGCCGTACTCCCCCATGCTCCGCCGTTCTCCGTCGTGCTCCCCGTGCTCCGCCGTGCTCCACCGTGCTCCACCGTGCTCCACCGTGCTCCACCGTGCTTCGCCGTGCGCCCCGTGCTCCGTCGTGCTCCAACGTGCTCCGTCGTGTTCCACCCGTGCTCTGGCCGTCTCCACCATGCTCCACCATACTCCGCCGTGTTTCCGTCGTGCTCCACCATGCTCCACCATCTCCACCGTGCTCCACCATCTCTCCGTACTCCACCATGCTCCATCCATACCCATGTGCTCCACCGTGCTCCACCATGCTCCAACCGTGCCACCCACTGTGCTCAACCATGCTCACCGTGCTCCACTGTGCTCCACCGTGCTTCACCGTGCTCAAACGGATCCACCGGCTCCGCCCGTGAATCCACCGTGCTCCGCCGCCGTGCTCCACCGTTGCTCCACACCATGCTCCACCGTGTCCACCATGCTCTAACCGTGCTCCGGCGTGCTCCACCGTGCTCCGACGTGCTCCAACCGTGCTCCCTCCGTGTTCCCCCGTGCTCCACCATGCTCCACCTGCTTCACCATCCTCCACCATGCTCCGCGGCTCCACTATGTTCCATCCACCATGCTCCACCTATGCTCCAACATGCTCCATCATGCTCCGACGTACTCCACCATGCTCCACCATGCTGCGCCGTGCCCACCATGCTCCACCGTGCATCGTCGTGCTCTAAAACCCATGCTCCACCATTGCCCACCGTGCTCCGTCGTGCTCCACGTGCCTATACGTGCTCACCACGTGCTCCACCATGCTCCAACCATGCTCCAACCGAGCTCCGCCGTGCTCCACCGGCTCCCAATTCTCCACCATGCTCCACCTGTGCTCCCGTCGTTGCTCCACGTGCTCTGACTGCTTCCCACTCTGCTCCACCATGCCTCTACCATCCTCCCCATCTCCACCAAGCTCCACATGCTCCACCGTAATCCGCAGTGCTCCAGCGTGCTCCCCCTGCTCCACCGTGTCTGCACCACCGTGCTCCACGTGCTCCCAAATGCTCCACCAGCTTCCACCATCCCGTCTTGCTCCACGGTCTGTGAACGTGCTCTACTGTGCTCCACGATCTCCACCATGCTCCACCGAGGGGGGGGTTGGGGGGGGGGGGGGGGGTGTTCCACCGGCCCGCCATGCTTCAACGTGGTCCGTCGTGCTCTCACCACGTGCACCACCGTGCCTCCACCATGCGCCGCCGTGCTCCACATGCTCCACCGTACCAACCAATGCTCCCCCGTGATCCAACAATGCACCATCCAACACACACCACACCGTGCGCGTCGTGCACCACCGTGCTCCACCGTGCTCCCACCATACTCCACCATACTCACACTCACACCGTGCTTTCCGTCGTGCTCCACTGTGCTCCTCCATGCTCCACTCGTGCTCCACCATGCTCTACTACCCGTGCTCCACATGCTCCACCATACTCCACTGTGCTCCACCGTGCTCCACCATGCTCCAACGTGCTCCACTGGCTCCGCCATGATCCACCATGCTCCACGTGCTCCACCGCTTCACCGTGCTCCGACCGTGATCCACCGTGCTCCACCATGCTCCACCATACTTTCACCCATGCTCCACCTTGCTTCCGGCGTGCCCACCAATGCTCCGTCGTGCTCCACCATGCTCCACCATCTGCGCCGTGCTCCACCATGCTCCACCGTAGCTCCACCATGCTCCACCATGCTTCACATGCTCCACCAAGCTATGGGGGGGGACGTCGTGCTCCACAATGGTCCGTCGTGCTCACACCATGCTCCACAGTGCTCCACCATGCTCCACCAACACCTAATATACCCAGCTCCAACATCTCCACCTTGCCTCTGTCGTGCTCCACGGCCCGAGTGCTCACCGTGCTCCAACCGTGCTCCACCGTGCTCCACCATGCTCCACCATCTTCACAATGCTCACCATCTTCTTCGTGCACCACCAGCACCACCATGCTAACACCGGCTCCGTCGTGCTCCACGAGCTCCGACGTGCTCCACCGTGCTCCGCCATGCTCAACCGTGCTCCACCGTGCCCCACGATGCTCTACTATGCTCCACCGTGTTCCACCATGCTTCACCATGCTCCACCGTGCTCCACCATGCTCCACCGTGCTCCGTTGTGCTCCACGTGCTCCGACCTGCCTAACCGTGCTCCACCGTGCTCCACCATGCCCATATGCTTCACCATGCCTCTACCATGCTCCTTCGTGTTCCACCATGCACCACCATGCTCCACCGTGGTCCGTCATGCTCTATGTGCTCCGACGTGCTCCGACGTGCTCCACCGTGCTCCACCATGCTCCACCAAGCTCCAACATGCTCCGCCGTGCTCCACCATGCTCCACCGTGTTCCACTGTGCTCCACCATGCTCCACCATGCTCCATCGTGCTCAACGGTGCTGCACCGTGCTCCACTGTGCTCCACAATGCTCCACCATGCTCCACCATGCTCCACCTTGCTCCACCGTGCACTCGCCGTGCCACCATGCTCCACCGTGCTCCACCAAGCGCCACCATACTCTACCGTGCCCCACCAAGCTCCACCATACTCCACGGTGCTCCACCGTGCTCCACCATGCTCCACCGTGCTCCACTGTGCTCCACCATGCTCCACCGTGCACCACCGTGCTCCACCATGCTCCACCGTGCTCCACTGTGTCCACCATGGGCTCCACCGTGACCACTGTGCTCCACCGAGCTTCAAACCGTGCTCCACGTGATCCACCGTCCTCCGCCGTGATCCACCGGGCTCCGCCGACTTCCACCTTGCTCCACAATGCTCCACCATGCTCCACCGGCTTCACTATGTCCTCCAACCCTGCCTCCGGCGTGCTCCACCATCTCCGTCGTGCTCACACCATGCTCCAACCATGCTGCGCGGCTCCACCATGCTCCACCATGGCTTCACCATCCTCCACCATGCTGCGGCATGCTCCACTATTTCCACCATGACCACCATGCTCCACCATGCTACCATGCTCCGCGGTGCTCCACCAGCTCACCATCCTTCGCCGTGCTCCACCATGCTTCCACCTGCTTCGTCGCCGTGCCTCTAAAACCATCTCCAATGCTCCACCATGCTCCAACCGTGCTCCGTCTGCTCCACGTGCTATGACGTGCCTCCACTGTGCCCACAATGCGCCACCATGCTCCAACCATCTCCACCATACTCCACCATGCTCCAACCGTGCACCGCCGTGCTCCACCGTGCTCTCAATGCTCCACCATGCTCACACCTGTGCCCGTCGTTGCTCCACGTGCTCTGACTGCTCACACTCTGCTCCAACATGCGCACCTGCTCCACCATGCTCCACCGTGCTCACCATGCTCCCCCTGCTTACCATGCACCACCATGCTCCGCGTTCTCCACCATGCTCGTCGTGCTCACCATGCTCCACCATGCTGCGCCGTGCTCCACCATGCTCCACCGTGCTTCGCCGTGCTCTACCATGCTCCACCATGCTCCACCGTGCTCCACCGTGCTCCGTCGTGCTCCACGTGCTCTGACGTGCTCCACTGTGCACCACCATGCCCACCACGCTCCACCATGCTCCTCCATCTCCATACATGCTCCACCACGCTCCACCATGCTCCTCCATCTTCACCATGCTCCACCATGCTCCACCGTGCTCCGCGGTGCTCCACCGTACTCCCAATGCTCCACCATGCTCCACCGTGCTCCGCGGTGCTCCACCATACACCCTAGCTCCACCATGCCCCACCGTGCTCCGTCAGCTTCCACGTGCCTCGACATGCGCTATTGTGCTCCACCCTGCTCCACCATGCCCAAGCCGTCTTCCACCGTGCTCCAACACCGTGCTCGCGCCGTGCTCCCGCCGATCTCCACCATGCTCCACCGTGCCCATCCGTGCTCCACCGTGCTCCCAATGCTCCACCATGCTCCCACCATGCACCACCGTGGCTCCTCTTGCTCCACTTGCTGTGACGTCTCTACGTGGCTCCACCATGCTCCACCATGCTCCACCCTACTCCATCGTCTCCGCCGTGCACCAACCGTGCTCCACCATACTCCACCGTGCACCAATCGTGCTCCACCATGCTCCACCATGCTCCACCATGCTCCACCATGCTTTCCACACCATGCTCCGGCTGCTCCAACCAGCGCCGTCGTCCGCCAAACATCTCCACCATGCTTGCACCGTGCTCCTCCATGCCACACTGGCGGCAGTGCTCCACCATACTTCTATATTTCTACTTCCACACCTTGCTGCGCCGTGCTCCACCATGGCTCCTCGTGGCTTCGCCGGTGCTCCCTATACTTACAAAAACTCAACTAAATACTACCATGCTCCAAGATGCTCCACCATGCTCCATACCGTGCCCCACCGTGCTCCGGCCGTGTCCGCGTTTCCCCCCGGCAACGCCGCGCCGTCCGTGCGTCCCGCACAACGTGCTCTGAACGTGCTACACTGTGTGCTCCAAAACATCTCTCTTTGTTTCCTGCGTCACCATGTCATAAACTCCAGTATTTTTGTGACCGGGTTTTTCCCGTCCCGAAACCATGTTGTCTGCTGTTGATGGAGATCAATTCCTTTCTAGGTGTTCCACCACTTTTCTCCTGATAATTTTCTCCATGATTTTGCATACTATACATGTCAGTGACACGGGTCTGTAGTTTAATGCTGCATGTCTGTCTCCTTTTTTAAAGTTTGGGGACTACATTTGCTGTCTTCCATGCCTCAGGCAATCTCCCTGTTTCGATAGGATGTATTGAATATTGTTGTTAGGGGTACACATAGCGCCTCTGCTCCCCTTTTCAATACCCATGGGGAGATGTTTTTCTGGCCCCATTGCCTTTGAGGTATTTTAGCTCACTCAGAAGCCTCTTCACTTCTTCCTCGGTTGTGTGCACTGTGTCCAGCACATGGTGGTGTGCCCCACCTCTCCGTCTTTCTGGAGCCCCTTCTGTCTCCTCTGTGAACACTTCTTTGAATCTCTTGTTGAGTTCCTCACATACTTCACGGTCATTTCTTGTTGTCTCTCCTCCTTCCTTCCTTAGCCTGATTACCTGGTCCTTGACTGTTGTTTTCCTCCTGATGTGGCTGTACAACAGTTTCGGGTCAGATTTGGCTTTCGCTGCTATGTCATTTTCATATTGTCTTTGGGCCTCCCTTCTTATCTGTGCATATTCGTTTCTGGCTCTACGACTGCTCTCCTTATTCTCCTGGTCCTTTGCCTTCTATATTTCTTCCATTCCCTAGCACATTTGGTTTTTGCCTCCCTGCACCTTTGGGTAAACCATGGGCTCATCCTGGCTTTTTCATTATTCCTGTTACCCTTGGGTACAAACCTCTCTCAGCCTCCTTGCATTTGTTGCTACATATTCCATCATCTCATTAACTGGCTTCCCTGCCAGTTCTCTGTCCACTGAACCCCGTTCAGGAAGTTCCTCATTCCTGTGTAGTCTCCTTTCTTGTAGTTTGGCTTCATTCGTCCTGGCCTTCCTGCTTCCTCCCTCCACTTGTAGCTCTACTGTGTATTCGAAGCTTAAAACCACATGGTCACTGGCCCCAAGGGGTCTTTCATATGTGATGTCCTCGATATCTGCACTACTCAGGTGAATACTAAGTCTAGCCTTGCTGGTTCATCCTCTCCTCTCTCTCTCTTGTAGTGTCCCTTACGTGTTGGTACATGAAGTTTTCAGTACCACCTCCATCATCTTAGCCCTCCATGTATCTTGGCCCCCATGCGGGTCCAAGTTCTCCCAATCGATCTCCTTGTGGTTAAAGTCACCCATGATCAGGAGCTTTGCCTGCATGCATGAGCTCTTCTGGCCACTCTAGCCAGTGTGTCAACCATCGCTCTGTTGCTCTCGTCGTACTCTTGCCTTGGCCTCCTGCTGTTCTGTGGTGGGTTATACATCACTGCTATTACCACCTTGGGCTCCAGAGTGAAGCGTTCCTGCTATGTAATCACTTTCTTCTCCGCTGTCTCCTCTCTCCAGCTCATCAAAATTCCAGCGATTTTTGATCGCATGCCACTCCTCCACCCCCCCTGTTCCCTCTGTCTTTCCTCAGGATTTGGTATCCCATTGGAAAGATGGCATCTGTTATCATAAATATTTAAACTTGGTTTCTGTGAGAGCTATGATGTCCGTGATGCCTCTTTGACTCTTTCATGCCACTCTCCCACTTATTTGTTATACCATCAGCGTTTGTGTACCATCCTTCGTTTTCCTTTCCAACACTGTGGTTTGTGGGGCCTGTGAGGGTGGGGACCTGGTTTGGATATGGTGGGAAATTTTATAGCTCGGTGTTGGGTGGAGGCTGGGGAATGGATTGTAGTGTGTGTTGGGATGGTGTGATAGGTTGTATGGTTCTGGGAATAGTTGTATGTGTGCTTGCCCCTTTCTGTCTGTTCTGCTCTGACTGACCTCTGCTGGTTCCATCCTTGTCTCTTTTCCTAGCTCCTTTCGCTTTTTTGTCCTCTCCCTCAGCTGCTGTCGTTCTGATTTTGTTCTGTCTCTGTTAGGAACACCCTCTTGTACTCTTCCATGTATTTCAATCGTGGTTTTCTCTTGGAGGATCCTGTTCCGCACTGTTTCCTCCTGAGAATCAGCTTGATTGGTCGGTTTCTCCCTTCGAGTAACCCCCTATTCTCTGAAAATTACAATCTCGTCATCTCTTCA
>NW_026475025.1:0-10512 GCF_026875155.1 Cherax quadricarinatus
TGTTTTAAACGTATTATTGTATAGTAAGGTTGGCACGTAGCAGCCGTGTTCCCATTAACAGGGACGGCGATTGTGGGAATTCTGAGACGAGTGTTTAACTTTTTGTGGGGTTCAAGGTGCGATTGGCTGAGGAGAGAGGTTGTAATGTTACCTGTGCGCCAGGGTGGGTTGGGGTTGATGGATCTGAGGAGGAGGATTAAATGTGTGTTTCTTAAATGGGAGGTTTTGCGCGAAGGTGTGAGTGGAGGGCAGCTGGGAAAAGTACATGATAGGTTGGGTAAGTTGTATGGTGGTGTGGAGTTGAGGGAATGTGAAACTATTTTGAGGGCTTTGATGTTGGTTAGAGAACCCAGGAAAATTCGAGTAGGGGTTTTGTGTAAGCTGCTTGCAGACAGGATTGTTGTACCAGTTGAGGGATTGTTCCCCATGTACGCATGGACGAGTATTTGGTATAGGTTTAGCAGGTTGAAGTTAAAGCCTAGGGTAAGGGAGGTAATGTATCGTTTTTGCATGGCATACTACCGTCGGGGGAGGTTTTAAGAACCAGAGGGGTAATTGTGGGCGGAAGGTGTGGAATCTGTGGGGAGGATGAGACGGCGTTCCATGCTGTATACTTTTGTGGGGAACTGGAGGGTGTTAGGTATTGGTTAAGTAGGGTAGTACAGGGGGTGGGGGGCAGAGGGGTGTCGGTTCTGCGTGCACTAAGCCTAGATGTGGGAGGGTTCGATGAGAGTGTTATACGAGCTTTGGATTATATAATAGTGGATTATATATATATATCGTGGGTGATGAGGGGGAGGGGGAATTGTGAGGTGCGGAGGCGGGTACTAGCGGTAACGGTTTATCGTACGATGTGTCGTAATAGAGAACTGTATGGGAGGAGGTGGGAGAAGGATTTTTCGGAAGGGTATAGAATGTTAACGTTAGGTTTTCTCATCAATCTACGACTTGGGCTGAGTGAGTAAGGGGGGGGGGGTTGGGGATTACATACGGGAAGGGGGTTTTCAGGGGGACACAGCGGGGTCGCCTCCTGGGGAGGGGTGTGAGTGTAGGTGTATGTGGGTATATGAAGGTGTAGATGAGTGGCATACATGTATGTAGCATGCAAGTGGGCACAGAAACCAAAGATGATATCAAGTAATTACGTAGTACCTGAATGGAAAATTCTGTGTTTGATGTGTCAGGGTCGTCATGACCTTCTTCATGAATTAAGTGTGAATGGTGTCAAGATTATAGTTTTAAGACCGTGAAGAGCTTTAGGGCTTATGTAGAGTGTGCACGTTTTATAGCCTTTATTGGGCATAAATCATGTGCATAATTGTATCGCAATGAGAGGTTTTTTTAATTATGTTTGTGTTTAGTGTTAGTGGGTTTTAGCGATTACAGTCTTTATTTTAGCATTATATAATGTGCTCATCCAGTTGCTTGCGAGATGGAACGATAATGACTTCCATAAATTTGTTAATGGCCTCGTTAAAAGTTTGTAATGGGACAGTATGGTTTTATTTAGTCTCTTACCTTTATATAATGGTCTCAGCCGTGGAAGAGGCTGTATTAATATTTTTTTTTTTTTTTAAGTAATATTTTGTTATATTTATTTAGTATAAGTGTGAGGCTTAGGATTTGAATTTTGATTTAGGATTTATTTTGATTTTTTTCAATGCTTAAAAAGAGATGTAGTGAGGCACGTAGTATGTGGCCTAGGTACTTCTTATTGTATAGAGGGGTTAAATTTGGGAAGAGTATGTGATTGTTTTAACTGAGATTGTGATGAAGTTATTACTCTGTTTATCTCCTGTGAAGGTATGTGAAAACTTTGTCATAGTCCGTCATAGTTATGTTAACTATACATCTGAAAGTTGTATATATAGTTTTTTATATTTTATATAGTTTATATAGTTATAGTTTCATTTTGTTTATCATGTAATGTACTATGGGAAAAGTTTGTGTTGTAATTGGGTAAACCTCTTTTATGTCAATTCCAAGTGTTGTTAATAATGGCTATAGTATGTTGTGTAGGATTGAAATCCTACTGTATCCATTTTATATCTTAATTTAATATCAAGCTGTAAAGTTTTTAAATAAAATATAAAAAAAAAAAAATTATAAATGAAATATACATCACCAGGAAAGCTGGTAAATATATAAATTTGTTTTTTGTTTTGTGTTTTTTTATTTTTGGGGACGTGTGTGGTTATATAAAATAAAAAAGGATTATAACAATACACATTTACATAACAGAAGGAGAATATATCTTAATCATAACACTCACCAATTTGACTGGAGATTAATGTGTATCATACTCGAACATCCTTCAGGGATTGGAATTGGATTCACATCAAGAAGGATTATCGAGTGGACGAAGATTGGAAACAGGTGTTTTATTGGTTCGCAATCTGTGTTAGTTTTACGCACAATTAGCGTCATTCCTGGTGATCCCTTGGAACTGTGTTCATGCTTCCGAACAGTGAGCCACGAGAGGGTGGCTACGGGCCCCGACTGGGCACTGAGCCTCACAGCTCTGCACCCGTGTGGGCGCTGTGAGGTCACAGCAAGCAGCTCTGCGCTGGCTCTGTCTCCCACAACCTACAGTCACCATGACAGATCCAGGAGAGCGGCCTAAACGTTCCTTGGAATGCGGGGACGAGTTGGAGATCGAACGTGGGGCAGGTGAGCCCCCACCAAGAAGGCCCAAGCGATGCAGTGGAGAACTACTGTGGCCTACCATCTGCACTAGGTCCGCCGGCCAGCCCCTACCCAAGAAGACTTACGCCCCCAGAGCCATAGGTGTCGTGGAAAGGAAGCCAGGAGGAAAGTAGCTCCTCCAGTGGCAAGGATGGAGCCATCCAGTCCCTACACCAATTGCTTTGGCCTCCACAGTGGACTGGGGGACTGTTGACTCCACTGGAAGGAGGAGTTCCCGCTCAGCTTCGGGCACAAGCAACCAGGGCCTTCAACAAATTCAAGGTTCCCACTACGGGTTTGTAAGGTATCTGGAAGGTCTCCCCCACCTCAAGTTCCCTGCGAGTTCCACTCTCAGAATCGAGGTTCTGGCATTCCTCGGGACGAAGACTCTTTAGGAGGAGTTAAGGGGCTGTTGTTACCCATCCCAGCATGGTGGAACCTGCAGCTTCGAGAAGTTACAAGGGGGGCTTTTACACGTCCCTGAGCCCCTCCCACTGGACCCCATTTTGGAAGTGCCCAATATTTCAAGGGCGGAGTGACTCACTGCACGGTGAACAAGGTGCCCACCCTCACAGGTGCAGAATCCACCACAAAGGTCCGACAATCCCACGCACCTGGACCTTGGGGTCTGGGGATGATCAAGACCCGACCATACCTGCCAGGCCCAGTACAATGCTTCAACTGCCAGGGGCTCAATCATATTGCAGCCACCTGCCAGCGAGAGAAGAAGTGTGTTGTGGTGCAGCAAGGCATCATCGACTCGAAGGACTGTGCATTGCAATCCTCAAACATCCACCTGGCACGCCCTTCGCCAGCGCCCAAGTGTATGCCCAACTGCTCAAAGAGGCAACATGTCCTGGAACCGGAGCAGGCCTGTATGGTGCAGCACTGGCAAGCAGGTTCGTCATCATACGAACCCCGACAGCCCCACCCGACGCCGACCCAGCCTTGGAACGCCCACAACAGTCAGCATGGGCTCCAATCACGGTTCCCCGGATACCGCATGCGGAGAGCAATACCACGAGTTCCCAGCACTGGGCCCCATTGGGGGCATCAGAGGCAGACACTGTTTTTGCAGCCAGCGCGGTCAACTGCGGCGGTCAGATGGCAAGGTGGCCAAGAAGGCAGAATCATTGGAAAAACAGCCCCAGGTCCAGGCACACTGCCCAGCAGGTCCCAGCTGGGCACCATCATTCCTTGCCATAGTATGGCCAGCAGGCCCCTCTTCCAAGGACAGGCCCCTCCTGGTGGCATCCAGCGACAGGCATAGGTTCTCCGCCAGGGACTTGGAAGCCCATGCCACTCCAGCCCGGGCCCAGGGTGCACCCAGCTTATGCTGCTGCATGTGTACAGCCCACCCAGACATACCCAGTGTACCCAGCCCTCGCCTCGACGGGTCGTCCAGCTCAATGCCTGTCAGAGGTATATGTCGAATCCTTTCCGGATCGACTGAAAAAACCATCGGGGTCCCATCTCAGCGCTCCTCTGTCGCCTGCTGCCGTCGCAGAGACAGGGCGTCCAGCAGGCAGCTCCCTGTCATGATGCTGGGGGTGGTCCTACTGACAGGAAAGACTCAATGGAACTTCAAGCCATCATCCAGGAGTCCTTCCAGTCTGTGATGGAGGAGGCCCCGGAGTCGCCAACAAACGGACACGCCGAGTCCCAGTCAGAGATGGATTCAGTGAGCCACCTCTGCGGGCCCTTAAGATCCTCCAGTGGAACCTTTGTGGCTGCAGCGAACATGCACTTAGTGATTGAACTGCAGATCAGGATGAGGTTGAATGTCCTTCCTGTTTCAGGAGACACTCACCGATTTTGTCACGTGTCAAATGCAGCCACGTATTTCCGGATTCTCTGCCTACCTTCAACGCCTGGAAGGGACTGGAAGGGGCACGGCGATCTACGTCAGGACCACTATCCCTCATTCAATCTCCACAGACCCCATCGACTGTGGGGAGGGCGTAGAGGTTTCAGGCTGTCACCCTACACCTGGCGGATGGACCTCTCGTGTTTACAATATTTACAGAAGCTCTTGTACAAAAACCCTTGACTCTCAGAGTGTGCAAGCACTCGCCCACGGGAGGGTCTTGTTGTGGCGGGGGATGTCAATCCCCACCATCCAATACTTTCTTCTGTCTCTCCCTAACTCAACGCAGCTGGGAGGCACCTTGCGGCTGTGCTGGAGAGGTCCCTGAGTCGCCCTCCTCATAAGGTGAGGCCAACCCATCACTATGGTGGCCGCTTGGATTTCACAATCATCTCTAGGCGGTTGCTCTCGAGCGCGAGATGGGAGGGTCCACCCCCGTCACACACCATGATCACTTTTGCAGTGGTCACTACGCTGATGGCCCAGCGGTGCCCGCTCCCCACACCTACCCCCAGATGGAATCTAAAAAAGGGGCCGACGGGCATGCTTCCTGAGGTCATTGAGCGTGGTAGGATGGAGTCTCCCCTTCCAGAAGACCCAGAAGAGGCGGCTCAAAGCTTGCAGGTGCCTTCACATGTTGCAGCTGAGGCAGTCAAATAGTCTAAGAGATTACAGGCAGAGGGTCATATAAACGTGACTGGTGTTTTACAATGAGGAACATCAGGGAACAGAACACCCCATAAATGATGTACGTCAAGATGCAGCAGGCCGATTCCCACGGTTGAGGCCTGCGTCTGCTCAAGAAGTGTGCGGCATGCCGCCATGTCCTCACACAGGGTCACGGCAGGCTAAATGGTGTCGAGTGTTGTGCCTCCTTCAGTATCTCTCCACCTATCTGAGATTTGACCAAGTTTACGATGGCCACTGGGCAGCGTCGCAGTGTGGCTCCGGTGCACCAGACCCCACAACGGAGGCAGAGCGTCTGTGTGGACCTATCACCCCATGAGCGGGCCATGCTCAACTGCCTCAGGATCTCCAGGACCTCCAAGCAACCCTCCCTTCCTAGAAGGTGATGGTGATCCCAACAGCATGCCAGGCTGGGGATGTTCACGATGAAGACTTTCACCTGACCAGAGCTCCAGGCAGGCCTTGCAATCTCATCGAGACACTGCTCCGGGCATGATTGGTATCACCTATGGCATGATCACTCGGTCTGGCCATTCTGGACATTGAAGCTGTCCTGGAGTCATCAACCAGACTTGGCAAGCTGGCAAACTCCCTGTCGTATGGAAGGGAGGCTGACATCATACCGATTCCGTAAGCTGAGGGAATTCCTGGCAGTGTGAGACCCCATCTCCCCACCAATTTGCATTTCGAAGTGTCTAAAAGGATGGTGTTGGAGCGCCCTGAGGTGGAAGCTTGGCCCTCCTCATAAACACCTCTATGGCTTTTCACCAAAAAGAGGAGTGGGGGTGGGCACTTTAGCGAAAAGCCTTACCACTCTAACTGACCGGCAGTGGTCGGACCCCAAGCCCACATTGATTGTCTTTCTTGACCTCGAGAAAGCTTTTTGAGCTAGCCAGTGCACCTGCCCATCCTCTCACATCTTGGTCAGCAGGGGGATTAAAGGCAGGCTGCTATCATGGCTTCGTTCCCTATCTTTCCAAGACAGGCGGGCCGGGTAACGCTTTCCAGGGGCAATGCCTCTTCTCTCAGACCCTGGACAATGGCTCTCCACAGGCGGGGTGCTTTGTCCCACCCTGTTCAAGTACTGAATGCATCAGTCTGGTGTGCCTGCCTTTCTCCAGGGACCGTCCTCCCTCAGCTTGCCGATGACCTGGCACTTGTCGTACCTAGGAAGCGCCGGCTTTTGCAGCGTGCCCAGGAGGAGACCTCGATCTGCTGGCTTCCCACCTGCCATCACTTGGGACTCAAAATATCTGCAGCAAAATCCAAAGCCATGATCCTTCACACCAAGGAGCCCAGTCCAGAAGGCTGCGGGTCTGGGCATCGACCTGGAGTGGGTTCACAGTTAAAGGCTACCACCTTGCATCTACATTGACAGGCACCTCACCCTTCCAGAAACATGTGCGCCCAATTAACAGAAGGGCCTCTGCAGAGGGTCAGGCATTTAGTGCCATGGCCAACCCCCTATGGATGGGGGGGGCCGGCCTCGAGGTCATGATTTGTTCTACATCCAGGCAATACTTCCCTCGTTGACTATGGGGCACTGAGCTCTGGTTTCCACCAGACCCACAAACATCAAGTCCCCTGTGTCATCCTGAACACAGCTGTATCGGCCATGTCTGGGGGCCCTCCTAGGTGGGTCAATGCAGTGGCTCTCTGAACCTTGAGGTGCAGCTACAGCCTCTTTGAAGCAGGATCCAACTGTAGCTGCCAGGAGAGATTGCAAGTATCTCCGACTACCCAGGGGCTGACAAACTGATGTGAGATTTACGGTCCGCCAGGGACAGGTCATTCACTGCATCCCGGCCGCCGATGGATGTGGTCGGTAGCAGATGCCTACACAAAGCTCTTGGGCCTCCATGAACATTGCTCCAGGTGGGGGCTGCGACAGACTGGCAGTGAACTACACGGAGCCACGCTCCCCTTGGGCACTCAGAGCTGTTTTGCGGAGAGCTGGACAACCCTACCAGACAGCAAGAGGCATTGCACCTGGACAATTCTCATCCACCTTTGCCTCGGCTAGCATTGTGGGTGCGGAAAAGCCCGTGGTGTGTGCCATATACACTGATGGCTCCAGAGACCCAGTGCAGCCGAACAGCTGCTGGGATGTTCCACAGCAATCTGACAGCAGTTGGCGCCTCCCAGACCATTGCAACACCATCCTTCCAGTCCGAACTCTTTGCCATCCAACAAGCCTGCGGCATGCTCTTGCAGACCATCAGCATCCCCCATCATCCACGTTGATTCAAAGCAGCAATCCCAAGCGCTTATGCACAGAGAGCCAAAGGACAAACATACACTTAATCACATCCATCCGGTTGACCTCAGACTCTCATGGCCCAGGTCGCAGGCTACCATCAACTGGATTCCCGACCATGTGGGTATCCCTGGCAATGATGCGCTGATGAGGCTGCTAGGAATGCAACCCTCGAGGCACAGCCACATGCTTGCGATCTCCATCAGCCTCACCAGATTGCGCGTTGGCTGCTGGAGCGGCGAGGCGCCCATTCCTGCACCCTGTAGTAGTCACGTAACCCACTGATGAATGTCAGTGCGAACCCACAGGGTGCCGCCACCAAGTCTTCGGACACAGTCCAGGGACCAGAGAGTGAGTGCATATCAACCGCCTATGCATAGGGTATCCACACTGCGCCGATTGTTTGAATGGGCACGAAGAGGAGCTCTGAGCCCATAGTGACCGAATGGTTTTCCACAGCCCTTTGGTGCACTACACCTGTTAGACTGCCTCGCTACGATGCCCCTTTCGCCGTAGACACTTCCCAATGAAACCCCTGTAGGGCAGACCCAAGAATGAGGCAGCACATCTTGTTACTTTAAGCTGTCAGGACTTTGGAACCTTATCTTCCAGTCCTTGCATGTCATCCGCACCCCCGCTGAAGTTGCTGCGAGGCCTCCTTTGGAGGGGGGCCTCCCATTGCACTGCACACCAGCCACTGTTAGTGCACACAACGTTTTGGTACGTCATCCTGGCCATAGGGCGGTGAGGTACCCCCCCCCTTTCCTGCTGAAGAACCTGCCACAACAGTTGCAAGTAAAGATAAATGTCACTTCCTAACCCTGGGAGCCAATGCCGGGTCACTCACAAATGGAAGAGACCCGGGGCCGGGATAACCGCAATCAAATAGAATATCATACCATCAGATTCGGGCACAAGCAACCATGGCCTTCAACAAATTCAGGTTCCGAACTAACGGGTTTGTAAGGTATCTGGAAGGTCTCCTCCCCCACCTCAAGGTTCCGCTGCGGGGGAGTTCACTCTCAGGAACGAGGTTCTGGTCCATTCCTCGGACGAAGACTCTTACGAGAGAGTTGAAGGGGCTGGTTGTGACCCATCCCAGCAGATGTGGAACTGCTTGCTTCTGAGAGGTGTAAAAGGGTTGCTTTTTACGCGTCCCTGTGCCCCTCCCACTGGACCCCATTTTGAAGTGCCCAATATTGTCAAGCGGACCACTCACTGCAACGGTGAACAAGGTGCCCACTCCGCCAGGTGGCCCTTGATCCACGCACAAAGGCCACTTCCCACGCACCTGGGACCTTGGGGTCTGGGGGAGATTCAAAGACCCGAACCATACCTGTCAGGCCCAGTACAATGCTTCAACTGCCAGGGGTTCAATCATATTGCAGCCACCTGCCGAGAGAGAAGAATGTGGTGTGTGTCAGCAAGGCACACGACTCGAAGACTGCATTGCAATCCTCAACATTCCACCTGGCGAAGCCCTTCGCCAGAGCCCAAGTGTGCCAACTGCTCAAAGAGGGCACATGCCTGAACCGGAGCTGTCCTTGAGGTGCAGCACTGGCACAGTTCGTCATCAGAAACGAGGGTTCCCGACAGCCCCCGACGCCAACCCAGCCTTGGAACTGCCCAGCAACAGTCAGCATGGGCTCCAATCAGGGTTTCCCCCCAGATACCGCAGGGGGGCAATACCAGCGATTTCCAGCATGGGCCCCCACGGGGGCATCAGAGGGCAGACACTGGTTTGCGCAGTGCGGTAACTGCGGGCGTCGATGGCAAGGTGGCCAAGAAGGCAGAATCTTTGGAAAAAAAACAGCCACAGGCCAGGCACACTGCCAGAGGCCCCAGGGGGCCCCAAAACATTCCTTTCCCAAAAGGGCCAGCAGGCCTTTTTCCCAGGGCGGGCCCCTATGTGGGGGCCACGTCAGGCAGAGGTTCCCCGCCAGGGGACTTGAAGCCCGGGGCCCACTCCTCCCGGGCCCAGGGGCACCCAGCTTAGCTGGCAGTGTCGACAGCCCCCAGACTACCCAGTGCCCCAGCCCCGCCTCGAGGGTCGCCACTCAATCCCTCAGAGGTAATGGTCGAACCTTCCGGATCGACTGAAAAACCATGGGGGTCATCTCAGCGCTCCTTGTCGCCTGCTGCCGTGGAGAGGACAGGGGCGCCTGCAGGCAGCTTGTCATGGGGCGGGCGTGGGCCTAGGCAGGGGAAAGACTCAAAGGAACTTCAAGCCCTATCCAGGGGTCCTTCCAGTCCCCGTGATGGAGGAGGCCCCGGAGTCGCCCAAAAACGGCGACGAGTCCCAGGCAAAGAGGAATCAGTGAGCCCCTCTGCACCCTTGAAGATCCTCCCGTGGAACATTTGTGGGCCCGCACGGAAAAAATTCACTTAGTGATTGAAGCTGCAGTTCAGGAGAGGTTGATGTCTTCCCCGTTTCAGGAGCACTCCCCGATTTTTTCACGTCAAATCAGCCACGTATTCCGGGATTCTTGCACCTTCAGCCCTGGAAGGGACGGCAGGGCACGGCGATCAGTCAGGGCCACTATCCCCATTCAATCTCCCCTGACCCCCTGACTGGGGGAGGGCGTAGAGGTTCAGGCGTCACCCTACACTGGCGGGGACCTCTCATGGTTTACAATATTTACAGAAGCTCCGGGCACCCTTGAATCTCAGAGGGGGGCCACTCCCCCCCCGGGGGGGTCTTTTTTGGCTGGGGGGGTCAAAGCCCACCACCCAATAGTTTTTTCTGTCTCTTCCAAAGCAGCGGGGGGGCACCTTGGGTGTGCTGGAGGAGGTCCCCGAGATCGCCCCCCTAATAATGGTGGCCCAACCCATCATTGGGGCCGCTTGGTGTCCCCCACTCATCTTAGGCGATTGTCTCGAGGGAGTGGGGGGTCACCCCCCCCCCACCAGTGATTACTTTTCAGTGGTCACTCGCTGAGGGCAGCGGTGCCCGTCCCCCAAAACCACCCCCAATGGAATCTAAAAAAAGGCACTGGCAGTGCTTCCCGGAGGTCAT
>NW_026475026.1:0-10633 GCF_026875155.1 Cherax quadricarinatus
TTTTGGGACAAAAGAAAGGAATTTATAGGTGTTCAAAAGAGGGAGGGTCATCTTAAAAACAAAATTGCTTAAGGGAGGGACTTTAAAAAAGGGGGATAAGAAAAGCAAAAAGGGGGACTATAAATTATAGTGCAGGGATAAAAAAAACAACCCCAAAAAAAGTTTTTTGGGGTTTATAGAACAAAGTTGAGATAAGATAGGCCCCCTTTTAAAAATAACTCTGGGCATCTCACAGACAAGGAAATGAAATGGCTCCATTCTTAATGATTATTTCCCTCGGTTTTCACTCGGGAAAACAGAAAATTCCCCCAAGGGGTTGTTTTTTTATAGGGGCTTGAGGATGTAAATTATGAATTCACAGTCACTAGCGAAAGGGTTTATCAAACAGAAAACCCGGGTTTAAAGCAAAAAAACCCCGGGGCCCTGATGAACTTTTTTAAAGGGGTTTTTAAAAGATGTAAAATGGAACTTGTAAACCCTTTTAATAATATTTTTAATTTATCTCTTCAAACAGGTGAGTGCGGAATGGGGAAATGGAAATGAAATTTTCCTATTTTTAAAGCGGGGGGAAAAGCGTTACCGTCAAATTACCCCCCAAAACCAACCTAAAATTGTAGGAAAATTACAGCAATTAAGCTGATAAATAAGAACCCTTTGTGGCATAATTTGTTTAAAGAACCAACGGGTTTTCCCCAAAGGGGCCGTGCATGCCTAACTAATTTTTTAAACCTTCTTCAGCAAAGCTTTTGAGCCTTTGATCGGGATAAAAAATTCGATTTTGTTTTTTTAGTTTTAGAAAAGGCTTTTGATAGGTACCCATCAGGACTGTTGAAGAAAGGGGTGCTCGGGAATTGGGGGAAAAAATGCTGTCAGGATCAGTATGGCTCACTAATGGGAAGCAGAGAGTGTGCTAAAGGGGTTAAATTGATGGGGTTCGTAACAAGTGGGTTCCCGGGACATTTTTTTGGGCCCTTTGTTTTTTTAAAATTATAAAACCCCTTGCCGGGGGAATAAAAGGACATAAGCAAATTTGCTGATGCATGAAAAAATAGGAAATCGATTAGACTTGAGTCCAAACTTCGGGAGGTTTAGATAAACTAAATTCGGGGTCAAAAAAGTGGCGATGCATTTCATGTAATAAATATGAGTTTAAACCCGGGAAATTCCATAACTCTAGCACCTACCACTTAATAATGTTGAACTTACCATATAGAATGCGAAAATTTGGGGGTTTGTAAGCGGGAAACCTTTAAAACCAAGACAGCAGTCCCAAAGCGGGAAATAAGGCAACTACAGTGGCCCCCCGCTTAACTCACCCCCAAGCCCCAAATTTGTAAGTTTTATGTAAGGGTTTGTACGGATGTTTGGGGGTCTGAAATGGACAAATTTTACTTCAAAATATTCCTTATGGAGAAAATCGGTCATGCGGCCCTAAACATACTTCTCGAATGAAAAAATATCGTTAACCGGGGGCCATTAGATTGTGGGATTTAATCAAAAAGTGTAAGCAACCATGCATGGTTATAATTCAGCTTTAACTCATTGTAAGGCCTAACCAAATTATGCGCTCATTCGGGTTTCCAATTACAAATGGAATAAATTCGTTAAAAACTTTCGGGAGAATGACAAAATTTAAATATAGATTAAAAATCTTCCTTATGAAAAAAGATTGAAGCCCCTTTAAATTCATTCACTTTTTGACGAAATGAGGGGGGACATGTCGAAGGGGTATAAGTGGAAGAGGGGGTTTAAAAAAAGGGGAATAATAAGGCTTGGGGATATCCTCCAGGAGAAAAACCGCATTTTTTTTGTTTCAAATTAACAATTTTAGTTTTAGAAAGGATGTAGAAAGTATTGGTTTGGAAATAGGGTAGTTGATGAGTGAACAGTCACCCATTGGGTTTTGAGGCTAAAACCCTTTGGGGAGTTTCAAATATAGGTTGGATAAAACATGAGTAAGGGGTTGGATTTGAGAGGGACTGTTGAGAGTGGATAAGTTTCAACTTATTTCAGGATGGCTTGAAAATTGGTTGGCAAAAGTTTTTTTTGGGGATGGAAGTAAAAGGGCCTTCCTAAAAAGCCAACAGGCCTGCCGCAGTTTTTTCCCTTTTTTTTTATGGGAAAAAAAGGGGCTGAAAATGAATTAAGGGCCCGCAAAGGCTGTTGGTGAGAGAATTAAAACCCTTTTAGGGGCCTCCCCAATCTCCTTTAGTTCAGGGTCCAAACCTAGATCTACACCCAAAATTCTAGCGGGATAAATTTAGGTGAGAAGGGGTGGTGGGCCCACACAGAGAATGCGGGTGGTCAGGGCCCAAACCCAAAAAAATATGGCGCCCGATGGCATTGTGGAACGCCGGCAAAGTAGCTTTGGAGTTCCGCAGGGAAGGTCCTTGGTCCCCCCGCCTTTCCCCTATACATCAATGATCTTTTAAACGTATCCCAAAAACCTGAAAACCCCTTTCTTTTCTGACACACGACTTATGTATCTTCCCCCCTAATCTTGCCCCCCTCAACACCATTGTTTAACGAGGAGCTGATCAAAATATCGACTTGGGTGACACCAAAAAACTTTTCCTTTAAAATGACAAAACCTACTAATTTTGTTTTGGGAGCAGGCAGGAGATGCCAAATTAACATTAAAATCGACAACACTCTAAACCAAAAATAATAGGGGAAAATTTTCCCAGGGCCCATACCCTTTACAACACCCGAATTTCAGCACCCCTATCCAAACATAACCAAAAAATTCCAAAAACATTGGATCCTCTCAAAATACATACCGTGCCGCAAAATTTCCCTTTTCACACTATACCACTCACTTATTTATCCTACCTCACCCGCATTTGTCTGGGAAACAAAAAAATTTAGCAAAACCATAAAGCCCAAAAATAACCCAAAAAAACTGCAGTAAGAAAAATCACTAAATCCCTCCTGGCAAACCCCCCCCCCCCCCCCCCCACCCCATAGATCTAAAACTTCTCCCTGTTAAGTACATCCCCACTTACTAATGTGCAAATTTCATTACGGACCTTAAACCCCAAAATCAACCCAGACCCAAAACCCCTTTTTTTATAGTTGTGACAGAACCCCCAGGCATAACCCCCAAAACAAATCTTACGAATTCCCCTGCCGACAAACCTTTTCAAAAATCAATGATGTCAAAGGCCCAAATCTGGAACACCCTACCTGAGAACTTAGAACTGCGACACATTCATCACCTTCAAAACCATTAGAAAAATCTTTCTCCCCGATAACCCCATAACTAATACACGAATACCACCCCGGGTTCCACTTACATCACCCCCATTTTCCTAAACAGAAATATTTAATTCAATCTTAAAAAATGAATCCCATGAACTCCAAAACTGAACTATTACTGGCTAAAACAAAAGCATTCACATTGCTAAACCCACAAACTAGTATTTAGTCACTTAGCCATAATACCAACTTACCTCATAATTTGTAATATTTTAAAATAAAGAATTAAACTAAGTCTGCCCGAAATGCCTAGCCATGCTAGGCGTTCTAGTGGTACACTCTGTAATCTTATTTAACTACATGTAAACCACACAAAAACCAAATTCTGTAAATTCAACATTGTAATCTTTATAGAGAATAAACTTTGAATTTGAATTTGAATTGTGCCTGGCAGCAAGGAAGCTCTCACTCCCCACTCACTCTCTGGGCGAATTCTGACTCTCCTCTTCACAACTTACAGTTCTAAGACTGATGGAAGTGGAGATGAAGACGAATTCTATTGTTTTGAACCATATGGTACCATTGTGCCATATGGTACAATGGTACCATGTGGTACAATGGTTGCCATGTCATACATGGTATATGGTACAATGGTATCGTATGGTAGAGTGGTACCATATGGTACAATTGTACCATATAGTACATTGTACATATGGTACATTATACCATATGGTAACAGGGTACAGGGACCATAATGGAAATAAGTCTGATTTTTTGGGGTTATCCTAGGTTCTCCAAACATATGCTGCTAAGTATGATATTCTATGTAACTTTATTTGTGTATAACTAAAATAAACTTACTTATGATGCCACATGCACTTGAGTAGTTTATTCAGGTGTACAGAAATACAATTACATAGATATCATACATAGCAGCATATGTATAAAATCCTAGGACAACCAAAAAAGTCAGGGTGATTTATTTCCATAGTTATCCCTGTATCTGTACCATATGGTGTCCTGTACTGTATGGTACTCTGTACCATATGGTACCCTGTGCCATATGGTACCCTGTGCCATATGGTACCCTGTGCTATATGGTACCCTGTACCATATGGTACCTGCATCAAATGTTTACCTGTACTACATGGTACCCTATACCATATAGTACAATGTACCATATGGTACCCTGTAACATATGATACTGTGTACCATATGGTCAATAGGTGTTGGTGGCATGAGACACCAGCCAAGACTGAGTGGCGACGCAAGCTAGCTACTGACTCTCCAGTTTCCGAGACAAAGTGCTTTGTCATCCACCTCAAGGAACGTGTCAAGTTCCTGTACACTTGTAAATGTATAATAGAATATTACTAATATATAACATTTTTGCATATTTTTGTTGTAAACAACTATTGTAAACAAAATAATGAAAATATTAGTGTGTTTATTGTGTTGAATACAACAGTACCATATGGTACTATGAACCATATGGTATCATTGTACTGTATGATACAATGTACAATAAGGTACCATTGCATCATATGGTACCATATGGTACCATTGTATCATATGGTACCATTGTATCATGTGCCATTGTACCATATGGTACCATTGTAATCATATGGTACCATTGTATCATGTGCCATTGTACCATATGGTACCATTGTATCATATGGTGTCATTGTACCATATAGTACCATTGCACCCTATAGCACCATTGTACCATATGGTACTATATGGTACCATTGTATTCAACACAATAACCGCACTAATATTTTCATCATTTTGTTTACAATAAACTTGTAAACAAGTTTTGTAAGCAATATAATGATAAACAAATTAGTGCAGTTATTGTGTTGAATACAATGAGCGTACACTCATACAATATACATTAGAAAAAGAAAAAAATTAGAAAAGAAAAGAAAAAAGTATAAAAAACGTAAAATAAAAAAATGGGATTTTGCAGAAGTCACTGATGTTGCCGCCACCAAGTTATTTTGGGTCAACTTCCCGCCGCTGTATCTCGGTAAGTACTGATCAGAAATTTTTTTTTGTCTTATTACCTTCACAAAAATATACTCTTTAATTCTGTAAGAAAAAAATAATTTTTTTTTTTCAAAATTTCTTGGACACTGGAGCACCACTTCAGATTTTGGCCTTGGACCCTGAAGGGGTTAAGAAGCATAGTGGCATACAGTGTTGTAAGGCATGGAGAGGCTGCAAGTTCTGACAAAAAATTGGCAGAAAAGTACATACAGAAGCTCGAGGATTATGTAAAGGCTGAACAATTAAAACCTCAACAAGTGTTCAATTGTGATGAAACAGGTCTGTTTTGGAAGAAAATGACAAACGGCCTCATCACGCAGGGGGAAAAGGGGCACTCCCAGGACACAACCTATGAAAGACAGGCTTACTTTTTTGTTGTGTGGTAAACTGGAGATTTAAAGGGAAAGCCTTTCTGTGAACCATCAGAAAATCCCAGGGTTTCAAGAAAAGCAATGTCACAAGAAAATTGTGTGTGATGTGGAAAGCTAATCAAAAGGGCGGGGTCACAAGGCAAATTTTCAAAAAGTGGGTTAATGATGTTTTGACCCAGTGTGAAAAAATACCTTCGGGAAAAAATTCCCACTCAAGTGCCTCCGGGTACTGACAATGCTCCTGCACTTTTCCAATTTGGAAAAGCCCAAAGTTTTTTGGGGACTTCATTTTAAAAAATTTAAAGCTTCCCCCAGCACCACCCCCTCTCCCCAGCCCATGGAACCACAGTTTTTTAAGTTCAAAAAACCCCAACAAAAGCAGGCTTGAAAAGTATTTGAATGACCTCTGCACCTTTTTGACCTTAAGAGAGTTCTGGAAAGTCATTTCACTATCCTAAAATGCATAACTTTAAGGTGGGGCTTGGGGGAGTGATTTCCAGGACTTTGAACTCTGCTTGAAAAAAATTTGTGGCAAGGTTGTGCAAAGAGAGGGATTTTGAAGGGTAGAGGGGACCCTGACCCTGCTGACCCTGTGGACTATTTGGCACGGGGAATCCCAAGGGGGTTGGAGGGGGTGGCAAGGAGTGGAAAGTTGGGGGACCACGGGGGAAAGCTAACACTGAAGTGCTGCAAGAGCTTTAAATCCAGCAACAGACTGCAGTGAGGGAACTTACTTCGAGGACAGAAAAAGAGTGAAGGAGGTGCCCAATGGAATGTGTGCCAAATTTTGTTTTAGAATACCACCTGACCAAAACTGAACAAGCCCTATCTGCAACAGTTCGGACAAAAAAACCCCGCCCATTTCAGGGGAAATTTTAGAGATGCCAAAACAGAGCACTCTTACAGTTATTTTTTTGCTACAGGGGGCAGTACTCTCAATTTTTCTAGTGGCATTAAAAACAAAGAAGGGAAAAAACCCCACGAAGGCTTTGCTCCCCAAAGTCTTTATGGGGGGGATTCCCCTTTTCCCAAAAACTAACTCCTTCTCTTCCCTCCTCCCTATCCCTGAACCCGCATTTAAACCTTTAATAAAGGGATGTAATACTTTTTAATTTTTAAAAATTATTTTTTTGGGGAATATTTTTGTCTGGAACGATTAATTTTTTTTTTTTTTTTTTAAAACTGGCCCATTCCACCAAGGCAGGGTGGCCCGAAAAAGAAAAAAATTCACCATCATTCACCCACTCTCTTGCCAGAAGGGTGCTTTTCCAAAAATTTTTTAAAATGCAACATTAACACCCCTCCTTCAGAGTGCAGGGATGTACTTCCCATTCCAGGACTCAAGTCCCGGGCCTGGGGTTTTCCCCGAACCCCTTCATAAATGTTACTTTGCTCACACTCCCAAAAGACGTCAAGTATTTAAAAAACCCTTTTTCTCCATTCACTCCTATCAAAAACGCTCACCATCCTCTGGAAGTCCCAAACCCCTCGCACACAAAACCCCCTTTTCCCCCCCCTCTCCAAACCTTTTCCAGGCCGCCCCTACCCCGCCTTTCCCTTTCCCCTACATGATACTTCTTGAAGTCACTCTGTTTTGCTCCATTCTCTCTACAAAGTCCAAACCCCCTCAACAACCCTTCTCAGCCCTCTGGACAACTTTTGGTAACCCGCACCTCCTCCAACTTTCCCAAAATACAAATTTCTGCATTTATTCACCCACCATTGCCCTCAGACTGACATTCCATGCCTCCAGCCTTCTCCTCCTGCCATTCATCACCCCTTTCACACCCATAAAGAGTGTTGGTAAAACATACTCTCATACACCCCCTCTTTGCCCCCAAGGAAAAGGGTTCTTTGCCCCCAAGGAAAAATTTCTTTGCCTCCAAGGACAAAGTTCTTTGCCCCCAAAGGACAAGTTCTTTGCCTCCTCAACCCCAAATCCCCATCCCCCTTTTCCCCCTAACATTCTATGTTTCACCTCATTTTTAGACCCATCCGCTGACACGCCCACTCCAAATACCTAATACATTCACCCCCTCCCTACTCTCTCCTCCAAATTTAATCCCCAAACTTTCATCACCCAAACTTTTTTTTATCCTCTTTTCCTTAATCTTCCTGTATTCACTTTTAATTTTCTTCTTTTGCACACCCACCCCCTCATCCACCAATCTCGCAATTCTCTTCAAAACTCCCCAAAAGCACAGTGTCCACAAAGAGAACTGTGACAACTCCCACTTTTTTGTGATTTTTTAATTTTTTAAATCCATGCCTCTTGCCAAAACCCCCCGCATTTTTTTTTCTCTTCAACCCCATCTAAAAATAATTTAAAAAACCCAGTGAATCACACATCCTTGTCTAAGGCCTACTTTTACTGGGGAAAAAATTTCCCTTTCCCACATACTCTAACTTGACCCCATACCCCGTAAAAAAACCCTTTACTGCTTTCAGTAGCCTACTTCCTACTCCATACCCTGCAACATCTGCCACTTTGCCCCTTTATCCCCCCGTCTTTAAATTTTTTGGGAAATTTATTTGGGTTTTCGGCCCATTTCAGTTTTTGGCCGAGCTTCTGGAAGGGTTTTAGGGGAATTCCGAGGGTCCACTGTACAATTGGTCAATGACTTCTGAGAAATCCGGAAACTGTGCAAGGTTTACTTAAAAAAAAATTTTTCAAGAAAATCAACTTTTTTCAGCTGCTAACGTTTTTTTGAAATAGTCACAGTCATTTTTTTTTTTTTTTCTTTTAATCCCTCAGTCCTCCACCCTTCCGACCTGTTAATTCTTTTTCTTTAATTTGGGCATCTTTATATGTTTTCACGTTATTATTTTTCCCAATTTATTCTGGAAAAAATTGATAGGTAATAACCTTTATTGATAAACATAAATTTATAAAATATTTTATAGTGCCGAAGGCACACCTCTCTACGCATCACAGGCCATCAGGGGTTACTAAACACTGCTTGCTTCCCCTCTGCTGTAGCTCTGCCCACTTTGTAATGATGCTAAATGGTGAAATAAATAGTATATTAGAAAGAAAAAATGAAATAAAAATGAAACTCCAACTAGATAACTTATTTTAATTTGCATAACTCTTATATATTACAAAAAAAAATTTAAAAAAAGTAAAATACACATACAAGTTAAGCTTACAGAAAAAATAGCTTAAGAATCTGGCAACATTTAGTATAAGTATCATCTTTGTACCATGTTTCTACATAGAATTAAAGTAATTTACAAAATTTATTTTTATGATGCTGCAAGGGGTATACTTCAGAACATGTAGGGAATTTTCAGAATTTTTTTTTGTTTTTTTTTTTTTTTTTTTTAAAAATTCTGTCTAATACATTAAATTCACCATCTAACATAAATTTACGAAGTGGGAGGACGTAAATGAGAGGGGGAGAGGTGAGCAGTAGCATTTAGTATCTGGTCAGTTGTCATGGGCATCAGATGTTAGCTGTGGCACTAATAAAATGTTATGTAATTGCGCTAATACACCTACCATCCGACTTATGACCGAGTTCGGTTCCGAGAAACCGGGCATAAGTCGAAATGGTCGTAATTTGAACTTTATACTGAATATCAACAAAACATTTTTGTAATGACTTTATTTATTTTTTTATTTTGGTATTTCATGTTTTACTTTACTTTTTATGTTGTTAGTAGTGTATTTTATACTGTAAGGTTTAGGATAAACACTGCATACAACACAAATAGTTGTTTATTTCCCAGAAATTTGGCATAAAAAACACGGTCGTAAGTCGAGTGGTCGTAAGTCAAGCAGGTCGTAAGTCGGGTGGTAGGTGTATTAGTAATAACGGTTATCTATTACATTTATCCAAATTGATTTCAGAAACATGATGAATACCCTAGAACTGTAATAAAGATGCTAAAATAATAATACAGTGGAGCCCCACCTTACGATATTAATCCGTTCCTGAGAGCTCACGTAGGCCGAAATTATCATAAGGCAAATTAATTATCCCCATAAGAAATAATGGAAATCAAAATTTAAACCATGCAAGCACCGGAAAGTATGAAAAAAATTTTTTTTTACCCCCATGAAATATTAATTTTAATACGCAAACTGAAGAAGACATGGGACAATTACTACTCTGTTAAGAATAGAATACATGGGCACTTACCTTTATTGAAGATCTGGTGATGATTGATGGGATGGGAGGAGGGGAGAGTGTTGAAGTTTTTGTTTAGAAGGGGAAAACCCCTTCCATTTGGACTTAAGGTAGCAAGCCCTTTTCCGGGTTACTTCCCTTCTTCTTTTAATGCCACTAGGACCAGCTTGAGAGTCACTGGGCCTTTGTCGCACAACAAATTTTCCATAGAGGTCTGTACCCTCCCGTTCCTTCAAGATTTGCCTAAAATGGGCCACAACATTGTCATTGTAATAGTCACCAGCACGGGTTGCAATAGCTGTGTTAGGGTGGTTTTCATCCATAAAGGTTTGCACTTCAACCCCCTTTGCACACATTTCCTTAATCTTTGAAGTAGGCACAATGGATTTCCCCAACAGGCATAGGCTTCTCAGGCTTAGCCCTAAACCCTTTAAAATCTTTCTTAATTTCCATACAATTCTCACCCTTTTTACCACAGGGTTGGCACTAGAAGCTTCTTGGGTCCCAGGGTGACTTATTTTGCAGTTACAAAACACAAAAAAACACTGGGATAAGGTGAAAAGTACTGAATGTATGCGTGGATTTTGACCGCACTGGCTGGTTTTGTAAATGCTGGCACCCACGAGCAGCTGAGGCCACATGTGGAAAGTGTCCTGGACAACACGTAAGGCGTGTTTTTTATTGTGAGGCGAGGCAAAATTTTTATGTTCAAATGCTTTGTATGGCAGATTTAAAGTAAAGGCGATGCGTTCATAAGGCGGGGTCCACTGTATATGCCATGTGAAGGGGGGAGACATGGAGGCTGCTGCTCTGGGATAAGATATAAGATAGATACTTTTTTTCCCCTGTATCTTGTCAAAACAAAAAAAAACAGGGGAAAAA
>NW_026475027.1:0-11159 GCF_026875155.1 Cherax quadricarinatus
TCACCAGGTTGCAAACCATTTCCATTGTTAACGATAAGATAACTGATATACTGAGACTTGAGACTTCCTCCACATTTGCATCACCTAGATCAGCGATTCCCATGAGTGCACATGCCGTCCCTCTGGGGACGGTGGAAAGATCCAGGGGGGCGTTGAGGAAAAAGGGGGCGGCAGGGTGGTATTTGTGTTACTTAAGTAACACAAATTCTTTACAAAAAATAAAATTAACATAAAGTTATACATGAAAGCATAGTTATATTTCATTCTGTGATTCAAAATCAGAGTTCAAAGTCGGAGCGTTTGTTCGGACGCGCCACACACCAGGTAGGTCAGACAGCAGACGCTGAGGGTACTGCCGATAATCGCATTTTCACATCTGCAAGTTATCTTCAGTCTTGTAATGTACATTTAAGTATAATATTGAGTTGTATTGATGGTGGGACCTAAGTGTGTGGCAGTGTTGCTGTGCTGTAACAGTGTTGCTGTGCTGTGGCAGTGTTGCTGTGCTGTGGCTGTGATTTGTAGTTCATAAATATTTTATTTTCAGTTTAACAGTCATACTTGAATTATTGTGTCAGGTAATTTCCTAGTAAATGCAGTGCTGTATATTTTCTTATGATTTTTATGATGAATTTTGTCATGACTGGTATGACTGTTACAAAGAACATAGAATTTTTACTCTGGAATAAAATCTGGCCCCAACACAACAGACAAGAAAGAAGTGTAGGTAATATAGTGTGGAATATCTGAAATATGGATTTGATTCAGCACCAAATAACCAACAGCAACCAATGTTGCTACTGTGTGAAAAAGTCTTTTTAAATAAAGTTATGAAACCTTCCAGGCTTCTTGAACTTTGAAATAATTACACTCTGATAAAACAGACGAGAACTTAGCATATTTTTAGTCACTTCGAGAATACTTACAAAAACGGGAAACCATTAGAAACATTTTTGCTAGTATTTCACAACAATTCAGTGATTAAACCATACCACGGGTGGAGTTTGAACCCGCGGTCTGGAGTTTTGAGAAACTCTGACCGCGGGTTCAAACCCCACCCGTCGTATGGTTTGTTTCGTAATCGTGTCATTACAATTTCGTGAGTCATGTTAATCCAGTGACGGTTTACGAGCATCATACAGTATCTCACTGCTGATTGCTAACTCCGGTAAGCCTCACACTGGTGGAGAAGATCTTCTTCTGCAGCAGTAAGTGAGGTTCTGCACACAGTTTTACACAAGTCATCTTAACAAATTATTAAAGCTATTCCTCTCAGTGATAACTCTTCAGAGAAGAGTTGATGAAACGGCTGAAAACACTAAGTCACTTTGTGCAACATAATTAAGACAACAGAATCTGGCTTGCAATTGGAAGAGTCCACTCTGCCAGGCAATGAATCTTTGCTTCTTGCTTATGTTCGTTTAGTCAAAGATGAAAGTTGGATCCAAAAGCTGTTATTTGCAAGACATCTAGAAACAGATACAAAAGGGAGTCAGTATTTCGTGTTGCTGAGACTATTTTCAAAGTGAAAGACATTCTGCTCACGAGCATTCTTGCATGTGCAACAACTGGGGCACTATCAATGACAGTTTGGCATCGTGGCTTCATCAGTCTCTTGATGTGTTAACGGTTCACTGTGTAATCCACAGGCAATTTCTGGTCACAATTCATTAAGTATTGTTACCACAGAAGTAAATGAAAACAAGGCATATGCTCTCAGTTCCAGACTGTTTGAACAACTTTGTACTAAGAATGATGAAGAGTCTGTATTTTATAAATTATTATATATTTATATATTATTTATATATATATATATATTTTTATTTTTTATATTAATATATTTTATATTTATGTCGTAACGAATGGGTTTAAAAAAACTGGTCAATTAAAAAAAATCTTTAAAAAAATTTTAAAGTCCTTTTTTAAAATTTTTTTCTTAGGGCATTTAAAGTTATTTTTTTTTTTTTGTTAATACAAAAAATTTTTTATTTTTTCCAAAAGAGCCTTAGGAAACCTCCCTAACCTTTTATCACAAGTGAAATTTCAATTTACCCTAATCCCCCCTAAATAATTTAATATATTTAATTTTAAAGGGGAAAAAAATGAAATATATATTTTTTCGTTAGATTCAGAATGTTTTTTGCGAAATTACTGCATCCCAGAAATTTTTTGCTTCCCTAGGGGGCAAAAAGAGCGTTGCACCAAAGGGGTTTTTGGGCCAGGGGTTTAATTTGGGGGAAGGTTCCCTTTTTCCTAATTCGGGGTAGATTCCCTTATTTCCAAAAAGGGTTTAAGGTTGGGAGGAAGGGCTTCCTTGTTTTTTCTTAAGGGCTTTTTAATAAATGGCCGGGGAAAAATTAAGGGGCCCTTTGGTTACGTGGTTTTTCCCCCTTTGGGGAAAAAAATCTCTAAAATTTAGGGCATTTTTACTTTTTCATAAACAGTTTTGGGGGGAAAAAGCCTTAGAGGGGGAACCAGTTTTTTAAATTTTGTTCTTTTCGGTTTTTTGGCCAAGATGAGGGAAACCAATTTTTCCTGGCTTAAACGGTAAATTTTGGGTGATTGTTCTAAAAATTTTTCAAACCCCAAAAATAATTCCCTTGGTTTATCAAAATTTCCAAGGAAAAAAAAAGGGGAAAAGCCCCTTTTTGAATCTCCCCCCAAGGTTTCCCTGTTTTAACAATTTATTTTCCTGGGCCCCAAACCTCACCCTTTTTTTGGTTAAAAGGGTTTCTTTTTTTTTTTAAAATTTTTTTTAATTTTTTTTTTAAAAATTTTCTTTTTTTTTTTTTTTTTTTTTTTTTTTTTTAATTTTTAATTTTTCCTGAAAATTAAAAAAATTTTTTTTTGTTTTCCCCTTTTTTTTTTTGGTTTTTTTTTTTTTTTTTCCCTTTTCCCCCCCGCTCTCCAGGGGGTTACAAAAAGCCCCGGGAAAGGGGAAAAAAGTTCCCACAAAAGGGTCACATTAGTTGAACTTGTGCCCTTGCACTCGACTTATTTTTGGGTTTAATTTCCCCCCAAACTTTTTGTAAACTCCCAGTTTCTTTTTAACGACAAAAAAGCATCTCCATCTCTTTTTTATTTTTTAGGGGGGAAATTTTAAACTTTCTTAAAAAAACACTGGTCTTTATTTGTCCTAATTTCCCATCTTTTTTTAATCGGGTTTCTGAAGGTCAAGGTCTAGTTATCCTTAACAAAAAACAATAATAAAAACAAAAATTAAAAACGATAATAACAAAAACAATAAAAACCCAAAAATAATAATTGAAATTAAAAAACAATAATATAATAATAATAATTTTTTAATAAAAATAAAAATAATAATAATAAAAATAAAAATTTAATAATGGAAAATTAAACGAAAATTAATAACGATAATAACGGGTAATAATAAAAATAATAAATCAATAACAGCAACAAAAATAAAATAAGAGAAACGAAAATAATAATAAAAATAGCGAAAATAATAAAAATAAAATTATGAAAATAATGTAATTATAATAACGCAACAAAATAATAAAAAAAATAATAAAAACTTCTCAAGTAGTTCTTTTTTGTTCGTATAAAGCGATGTTTCTTATTCCCCCATTTTTATATATATATATATATATATTAAAATATATAATTTTATATAATAAAATTGTGTGTGTGTTTTGGTGTGTGTGTGTGTTTTGGGGTGTGTGTGTTTTGTGTGTGTGTGTGTGTGGGTGTGTGTTTGTGTGTGTGTGGGTGTGTGTAGACCCCGTAGCTATTTTCACAAAAAAAACTTTTGAAACATCCTATGTGGGTAATTTTTCGACGAAAAAAGTGGGACAGTCAGGAAACCCAATCTACCCAAAATTTTTTACAAACACCCCAAGGCGAATGCAGGGAAATTTACTTAAACGCCTTTTGGTTTTTTTTAGGGAAACTTTTGGGGACTTTTGATAAACTGGAAAGAAGCAAAACTCATCAGCAAACCCCGCCTTAGTTTGTTGAAGGTCCCTTGAAGTTTTTATTAAATCGTTGTCGCAGGCAATGTGTAAAAGCCCGAGGCGGGGCGTTTTTAAAAAGAAACACCCCCATGTATGATACATGACCAGGAAAAATTAAACCCCTCGCAAACCTCACAAAAAGGGTTCTTTTAAACCTCGTGGACTACACCCCGTGCTAAAAACAGCTCTGCCGCTTCCCCATCACCACTACCAAAAATTTCCTATTTTCCCCACAAAACTATAAACCCTCTCCCAACTACTCCCACACAACAACAACTCTGCCACAAACCACCACCCTAAAACTCTGCCATTACGTTTACCCCAACAGAAAGGACCTCTCCCTTTTCCCTACCATAGCAAAAGAACATAAAACTTTCCCGTTACCCACCACCCCCACACCAACAAAAAACCCCAACAAAAACTTTGCTATTTCCAAAACACCACAACACAAAAACTCTGTCTTTGAAAACTACGACCCCCAAACCCCAAACCAAACAAAAACTCTGCCATTACCACCAAAAACAAAAAACTCTGCCACTACTACCCCCAAACAACAACAACAAAAAACAACAAAATTGCCTTTACCAACCCCCCACCATCACCAATAAAAAATTTGTTTACTACTTCCACCCACCACCCCCACCAAAAACAACCTGGCCCTACCACCCACCCCCAAACCAAAACAACAAAAAACTCCCCCACTACTACCACCTCCAAAAAAAACTCTCCCCCCACCACCACCAAAAAACCCAAAAAAACAACTCTCCCACCCCACCACCACCAACAACAACAAAAAACTTTTGCCACCACCCCCAAACCACCAACAACAACATACTCTGCCACTACCCCCATCAATACCGGGTCAGTTAAAACTACTAAAAACAGGACCAGAAGCCCGTCAGGGTTTTTTTTTTAAAGGGACAGGTAAACCTTCCCCCTGACGTGCCCTTCCATCATTAAAAAGCACCCCCAGGTGCCCCCCTGTTTACACCACCCCCTTTGCACCCCAAAACCCCCACCCGTGCATCCCACCCCCATCCTGCCTACCGGGTACCACCCCGGCACCACCCCCCCCCCCGGACCCCCAAATACAAACCCCCCCCAGCCCACCTCCCCCAATCCCGGCACCACCCACCACCCCTGAACTATCACTACCTCCCCTGCTCCCCCATCATCCCCGTGAATTTTACCCCCCACCACCCCTCCCACCCCCATCCCCCACCAACCCGGGGAAAACCCACCACACCTCGCCCCCCACCCCCCCCTGCACCCACTAACACCCCACCCCCCCACCGTTTACAACCACCACCCCCTTGCACCCCCACCAAAACCCTGGCCCCCTTTAAATCACCCGTGCACCACCCCCACCCCCCAAAACACCTTCACCCCCCAAAAAACACCATCACCCCCCCAACAAAAATCACCACCCCCAAACCCCCTTCATCATAACATCCCACCCCCTGAAAAAAACCACCAACCACCCCCCCTGCATCCCCACCCTTAAACCCACCCCCTAAACCACCACCACCCCTTCCCACCCTCCCTTCCTCTGTAAATTGTTAAACAGTGACCCCCAAAACTGTGACCCTACTACTTTATCCCCCGTACCAAAACCCATTCAAAAACACATCGGGTCTCAAAGCATTTAAACCTTCCTAGTTCTTTTCCCAGTTTAAATTTGTAGAAAGTAGTAGTAATAAAAAATAATTTTTGTAGTAGAAATTTATTTAATAATAGTTATAGTAGAAAAAAAAAAATATTAGTAGTAGTAGTAGTAGTAGTAGTGTGTAATAAATAATAAAAATTAATAATAATAATAATAATAATAATAAAAAATAAAAATTGAAAATTAATAATAATTTTTAAAAATTTAAAAAATTTTAATAATAATAATAAAAAAGCCCTTTATCTCTACAAGTTCATGAAAAAAAATTTTACAGACCCCAAGCTGACTCACTAACATATCACATAGAAAGACGCAGGTTTGTGGGGGCATGTCGGGAAATTGGTAATTTTGTCCCCCGATGCAAAACCCCACGAGTCGGGAAAAACCCAGGTACCTTTCTTTTTTCTAGGTGGGGCAGGGCACAGTAGGTTCCCTTTAAAGGAAAAAATCCCAAGTTTCCACCCCTACCCGGGGTCTTTTCCACGGACCCCAACATGTGTTTGAGTGTGCTACCAAAAAGAGCTACGGGGGTGTCGTGAATTAAGTGAAGAAATGATAAGGATTGGGCTCTTGGGATTTGTGGTAGCAGGTCTGGTTTCTGCTGGGAAAAAAGACACAGGGGATTTTCAACACATTTATTATGCAGACTTTTACAAAGTGTGATTTTATCAATCATAAATTTATAGTGTTGATAAAAAGGTTCAGAGAAGCGACAAGTGATTAAAAATTTGACAATGTGCAAAAACTTGGGTATTTTTTTTGAGGAAAAGTTTCGCAACGCTTGGTTTCTCAGTCCAATACAAACAAAGATCAGAAAGGGGTTTGAGATAATCAGTTTTTCAGCCTGCAAAACAGTTGTGATCAGTCCATCAATATTTTAAAGACTGTTTCTAGGGCCCCCTTGAGTGGTTGCTGTCTACCAGCCTGCTGCCTAGTAGTCCTTAGACGGGGGTGTGTGACGTCCCCAGTTGGTTTTAAGCATTTTTAAAAGGGGGGATGTAAAAAAAAGTGAAGGGCTAGGGGGTTGGGGGGGGATGTGGGATTAAATAAAAACGAATTTGAAAGTGTGGGAGTTGTCACGTTGTCCCTTTTTCCCCCCCCCAAAAGGACACCGTTTTTTGCTTCTTCCAGAAAAAAATCTTTTTAGAAGTTGAAAAGCCCTTTGGGGGTTTTAAATTTTAAAGGGGGAAAAAAAAGGTGGAAATTAAAATGAATATAGGGGAAAAAACGAGGGGATTTGAGGGAAACAAAAAAAAAAACTATACAACGGAAATTTTTATTAGATTTTAGAGGGGGATGGAGAAAGTTAATATTTAAAATGGGAACGGATCTGTCGATCTTTTACATGCGTTTTATGACAGAATTTAAGTGAACCATAAAAATTTGGCGAGGGGGAAAAAAGGTGAATGGTGGGCTGAGGATCCTGGGACAGATTTTTTACTTTATCCAAAGGTGGGAAAAAAAAGGAAAAGTGTGTTTTTATATGGAACCAAAAACTGTTAGTGAATGTAAATTAGAAAAATGACAAGTTTGGGAATTAAGACACTTGTTTCAACATTTAAATATCTGTATTTGGAAAAAATATCCCCCAAACCCGGGCTTCTCAGTTCAAAAAAGGGGAACGGAAGGGAAAGGGGAGAAAGAGCCCTTTTGAAAACAGTCCCTCACAGTTCGAGGTTTGATGGTTTTAGTCCCTCAATCTGGGAAAAAAATAGGCTATATGCAGAGAAGGAGCTTACATACTGAGCACAAAAGGGGAGGCGAAAGCAGTTGGGGGTGGCGTCACCAGAGGAAAAAAATCCCCAAATTTGGAAAGTCGGTCGTGTCTGTTAAATTAGGAAGGGGGTGAAACATGGTTTTTTAAAAGTTTCAGCAAGGATGTGGCCCTTGGGTGCATTTGGGGACGGCATGTTTGAGGGCAGTTGAATATTATGCTGAAAAATTTAAATGGGGGAGATTAGAATTATGCCATAAGTTTTTAAAAGGGGGGGGACTTTTTTAAACCCGCGAAAGGTCGGTCAGTGACCAAAACCCACAACGATGGATTATCATCTGGGTGAGGGGCCCTAAAAGGGAAAAAATTCGCCCGCCTAAACCCCAACCTGGAGGGTTAGAAGACAGTATACAGTTTAAAAAGTGAAAAAACAAAAGGGGGAAAAGAGGAAAGGGGTTGTCGGATTTGTGCAGGGAATTTTTTTTGCGACTGACAAGGTATATAAATCTTGAGTAGAAGGAAGAAGGGGAAAAAGGGCATCCCACGATGAGCTAACGAAAAAGGGAAAGGGGTTTTTTAATGGAGAAAGTTTGGGTTTTTTGTTGAGGGAGTGAGGGAAAAAACATTTTATGAATTTGGGTTCAAGGAAAAACCCCTTTGTAGGGCTAGAGTCCTTTGGGACTGCTCTGCCCCAGAAGGGATCCGAACTGTGATTTTCGCAATGATCCTTCCAAAAAAGGTTTGTTTTAAAAATTTTTATTTTTTAGGCACAGTTTCCCCATATATTTATATATTATAAAATATATATTTTATATATATATATATATTTATATAATAATATATATATTTTTTATATATAAAATTTTTATATATTTAAAAAATTACTATAAAATATTATATATATATATATATATATATATATATATAAAAATATATTTTTATTTATATATATATATATAAATTTTTAAAAAAAATACATTTAAGAAAAAAAAAATAAACATGAATACAAAGGCACAATGTATCAAAGATGATGAATTTCCCCCAGCTCCTCCCAGGGGGACGTGAACCAAAATTTGCAGCAAGCATTTCCCCCCTGGATTTGGGGACGCTGAGGCCCCTGGAACATGAAAATGGTGCCCCTTTGGGTCCCTGGTGGTTTTCGAAAGAATCTGGAACCCAAATTTTTTAAAGGAAAAGTTTTGGCATTTTTTTCCCCCGATCCCCAAATTTTCTGATCCCACTGGGGCAAAATTTTTACTGTTGGCTAATGTCCCCCGTACTTGCTGATCTTTACTCCTCCCTGGGGTCAGCAGCTCCTTTCCCCGTCGCCCCCACTGTGATGGATATAGGTGTTTAGCCAGTGTGGAAAAAACAGGTTTAGTTCCCCCTTTTCTAAAAGCTTGCCATTTTTCCCAAAGGTGATGGGATCCCGTCGGGGCGGTTTTTCTGGGTTGTGGGTATTGTTTGTGCAAAGTGATCGTGGCTCTCTCTCTGCAGGGCATCCCGGTTAAAAGGGGTTTTTTAAGATGTCGTTGAAACTCATTGGGGTCTTGATGCCAGCCCTTGGGTTTTTGGAACAGTTTAAAACCAAAGTGGGCCGTATTGGTTGCTTGGGACTTCGCCCCAAATTTCACAATTTTTCTGTTTTGAAAATTTGGGGGAGCAAGGCGCAGAGCCACTGCAAAAGGAGGGTCTTTTGGGGCAGTCGCGTTCCCTTGCGATATGGGGGGAAATGTTTGGAGGAAGTCCCCCGGGGGGAAGGGGGACTCACAGCCCGGAGACGGGCAAATCTCAAAATCTGATGTTGAGCCCTGAGCATGTTGGCAAACACCTTTTCAGCCCAAATTGGGGTATCCAGCCCTTTATGTTTTTGAGCCAGTGCTGCACTAGGGTTTTGGGGCTGGGCCCGCAAGAGTCTCCCCCTTCGGTGATGGCCTGACATAGCTAGGGTCTTTTATTCCTGCTAGTCACTTGGGGTTTTCGGAAGAAATTTTTTCTTTTCAACTCGTTTGATGCAATGGAAAAAGGGGGTAGGGGAAAACTGGTAGGCAATCTGGGGGATCTGCGTACTCCTAGCCCCCCAAAACCTGACCGGGAAATGGGTTGGGAACCACCCGTCCATCGTCAAGGGAAAGATTTTAAAACACCCTCTAGCATGGCCTTCAGGAGAGAGTCATATTCCCTTTTTTTTTGGATGCTGAAAAGGGTGGGGGCATCTCAGAAAATTTGGTAAGTTTTGGGGGTTTAAAGGCCCCCTGGTGAGTAGGTAGAAGGATCGTGTGTGTCAAAGTTTTTTCCTTTCTTTCCATGTCCGGAGGTTGAGACTTTTTTTTTCCCAGGATCAGTCGATGGATTGGACCCAAGAGGGGCCCCCGAGGAGAGTGCTATTGGCGGATCAATGGCTCGTGCTCCTGGGTTTAAAAGGTATAAAATTCTGGTTTAACTTTTTGATTGGTAGAAAATATTTCACATTTTTGGGGGGGTTTAAAGAAAGGCCCAGGCTTTCTCCCCGGGCTTTAATTTTTCTGAGGGCCCCCAGGAGAGATTCTGTTGTGCCAGCTAGGGTACCGTCGTCCAGGAACCAGATATTGAGCTCGCTGGAGAGTGCCTCCGTGACTTCCTTGATGACCAAACAAAATAGAAAGGGGGCGAGAGGGTCCCCCTGTTGCACGCCCTCACACGAGTCAATTTCATGGTCCCAAACAATAGTTTGGAAGTCACACTATAACACGATTCTATGAAGGGATAAAGGGAAGGGAAGTTTCTATAAACTGCTTGGAGAGCAGCATCCCTTCTGACTAAGTTGAAGCATTGGCAAAGTCCAATTTGACCAAGGCTTTTTCATATATATATATATATATATATATATATAATATATATTTATATATATATATATATTATATATATATATATATATATATATATATATATATATATGGTCGTGCCGAATAGGCAGAACTTGCGATCTTGGCTTAAATAGCAACGCTCATATTGCCATATAGGACAAGTGAAAATTTGTGTATGCAATAATTTCGCCAAAATCATTCTGAATCTAACGAAAAAAAATATATTTCACTGTGTTTGTTAAGTAATAAATTACTGTAAACAAATCTAAAATATATTTAGTAGGGTTAGGCTAAAATAAATTGCGCTTGTTATAATAAGGTTAGGTAAGTTTTCTAAGTTCCTTTGGTGCAAAGTTATTAATTTTTACATCAACATTAATGAAAAAATATATCTTTAAACGTAGAACAGAAAATTTTAGAAAGGACTTAATTTTAAATGAGTTCTTGCTAATTGACCAGTTTTACATATTCGGCACGACATATCTACATATATATATATATATATATATATATATATATATATATATATATATATATATATATATATATATTATATATATATATATATATGTATATGTCGTGCCGAATATGTAAAACTGGTCAATTAGCAAGAATCATTTAAAATTAAGACCTTTCTAGAATTTTCTCTTGTACGTTTAAAGATATATTTTTTCATTAATGTTAATGTAAAAATTTTTAATTTTGCACCAAAAGAATCTTAGAAAACTTACCTAACCTTATTATAACAAGAACAATTTATTTTAGCCTAACCAACTAAATATAGTTTAGATTTGTTTACAATAATTTAATACTAAGCAAATACAGTGAAATATATTTTTTTCGTTAGGTTCAGAATGATTTTGGCGAAATTATTGCAAATTTACAAATTTTCACTTGTCCTATATGGCAAGATGAGCGTTGCTATTTAAGCCAAGATCGCCAAGTTCTGCCTATTCGGC
>NW_026475028.1:5000-75000 GCF_026875155.1 Cherax quadricarinatus
AGGAGCTGAAAAATTCGAATACTGAAGCAGTTCGTATGATAACACCAGATATGCTGCAGATCGTCTCGACCGAACTGGACTGTTGCATCGATGTTTGCCGAGCAACCAGAGCGGCGCACATTAAGTGCCTTTAATGCTACACTATACCACATGAAACTGAATGAAATCCTACATCTGAAGCTACTAACTGTGAAAAATTATTACAATAAAGTTACATATTATACCTGTTTGAAATTAGGGAGTGTTTTTGTGGCCACCCTGTACATTGCAATCCAGTCAAGTCATGAGTGATCAGTACAAAACCTGGCTAGTAGCAGGATGAATAACCATGTGTTAACGAGGCAATGAGAGACTACTGTCATTCCTACTGTTATTAGAAACTTGGCTGAATGGTAAATCACTGGATACGTACACACGTAATTATCGGTTCAATCCCCAACCGGTATTTCTCTGAATAAATATACAATATGTATAATTATATGTATATATTGGAATATATCGCCATAAAACGCGTGATTACAAATATGAAAAAACTATCAAGATGAAGGAAAACAAACAAATACCCAAGCATTTGCACGTGCTTCCACACTCATGTTTAGAGGAGTGAGAATGAAGACACTCGACGGATAAGTGTATGAGTGAGCGCAGTTAAGATTTTGAGAGGGACCTCTTAGCATCGAATGTTCTTAAGAATAAACTCTAAATTTCTGAGAATCATCTCAAAATCACTATAAAATGTTCTTTTGTTTCTTTTTTCTTACTCATCTGAAGATGTGTGGGTAAGCATGTGACAGCACTTAGGTGTTTCTGTTTTCTTCACTTCCGAGAATTTATATATATATGTATATATATATATATATATATATATATATATATATATATATATATATATATATATATATATATATATATATATATATATATATATATATATATATATATATATGCGTGTGTGTGTGTGTGTGTGTATCGTGCCGAATAGGTAAAACTTACGATTTTGGCTTAAATAGCAATGCTCTTCTTGCCGAATAAGGCAAACAAAAATTTGTGTATGTAATAATTTCGCAAAAAATCATTCTGAGCCTAACGAAAAAAATATATTTCATCTACCCGGAGGGTAGATGAAATATATTTCATCTACCCTGGAGGGTATTTCGGGGATCCGGGGATCAACGCCCCCGCGGCCCGGTCCACGGCCAGGCCTCCCGGTGAATCAGGGCCTGATCAACGAGGCTGTTACTGATGGCCGCATGCAGTCCAACGTACGAACCGCAGCCCGGCTGATCCGGTACTGACATTAGGTATCTGTCCAGCTCCCTCTTGAAGACAACCAGGGGTCTATTGGTAATGCCGCTTATGGTTGGTGGGAGGCTGTTGAACAGTCTTGGGCCCCTGACACTTACTAAGTTTCCTCTTAGTATACAAGTGGCACCCCTACTTTTCACTGGGGGTATGTTGCATCGCCTGTCCAGTCTTTTGCTTTCGTAGGGAGTGATTTCTGTATGCAGGTTAGGGACCAGTCCCTCCAGAATCTTCCGGGTGTAGATTATATCTCTCGCCTGTCTTCCAGTGAGTACAAGTCGAGTGTTTCCAGGTGTTCCCAGTAGTTAAGGTGTTTGATGGAACTTGTACGTGCAGTAAAGGTTCTCTCTACATTCTCTAGATCTGCAGTTTCACCTGCCTTGAATGGGAATGTTAATGTACAGCAGTATTCCAGCCTAGAGAGAACAAGTGATTTAAAAAGGATCATCACTGGCTTAGCATCTCTTGTCTTGAATGCTCTCATTATCCATCCTATCAGTTTTCTCGCAGATGTGATAGTGGCATTGTTGTGGTTTTTGAAGGCGAAATCTTAGGACATTATCACACCCAGCTCCTTCACATTACTTTTCCGCTTTATTGTTTGGTTAGAGTTTATAGTATACTCAGTTCTAGCTATTATTATTATTGGTCAGGTAGGTGATCTTGGTTGCCAATATGACGTTTTTCAGAGCATAGTTCTAGCTGCCCAGACAACTTTTGTTCCGAGTAGGGAAATTAGATCTAACAAAAATGATCCCAAATGGATGAACAATAGATTAAAACATCTCATTGGTCAAAAGAGAGGCATATATAGGCGTATCAAAAGAGGGGATGGGCAGTTAAGAAATCAACTTATTCAATTAAATAGAGAAATAAAGAAAGGAATAAGAAAAGCAAAAAGGGATTATGAGGCTAAGGTCGCAAGGGATTCAAAGACTAACCCAAAAGGGTTCTTTCAGGTATACAGAAGTAAGATTAGGGACAAGATTGGCCCACTTAAGAGTAACTCTGGTCAGATCACTGACAGTGATAAGGATATGTGTGAAATTTTCATTACCTACTTCCTCTCAGTTTTCACCCAGGAAAATACTAGTGATATTCCTGAAATAATAGATTATGTAGAACAGGACGATAATAAACTATGCACGATTGCGGTAACTAGTGACATGGTCCTCAGACAAATAGATAAACTAAAACCTAACAAATCCCAAGGCCCTGATGAACTGTTTGCAAGGGTGTTAAAAGAATGTAAAGAGGAACTTAGCATACCTTTGGCTAATCTCTTTAACATATCACTACAAACTGGCATAGTACCTGATAAGTGGAAAATGGCAAATGTAATACCTATTTACAAGGCAGGTGACAGGTCCTTGGCTTCGAACTATAGACCAATAAGCCTTACCTCCATAGTGGGAAAATTTATGGAATCAATTGCCGAATCAATTCTTAGCCATCTTGATAGGCACAGATTGATTAATGAATCTCAACACGGTTTTACAAAGGGGCGATCCTGTCTTACGAATTTACTAACATTTTTCACTAAGGTGTTTGAGGAGGTAGATCATGGTAATGAATATGATATTGTGTATATGGACTTCAGTAAGGCTTTCGATAGAGTTCCACATCAAAGACTATTGAGGAAACTTAAGGCACACGGAATAGGAGAAATTTTTTCCTGGGTAGAGGCATGGCTGACAAATAGGCAGCATAAATGGGGAGAAATCAGAATGGGGGCACGCCGCAAGCGGTGTTCCTCAGGGGTCAGTGTTGGGCCCGTTGTTGTTCACAATTTACATAAACGACATAGATGAGGGAATAAATAGCGACATAAGCAAATTTGCTGATGACACCAAAATAGGCCGTCTAATTCATTCTAATGAGGACACTAGAGCACTCCAGGATGATTTGAATAGACTGATGCAATGGTCGGAGAAGTGGCAGATGCAGTTTAATATAGACAAATGCAAAGTTCTAAATGTCGGACAGGACAATAACCATGCCACATATAAACTAAATAATGTGGATCTTAATACTACTGATTGTGAAAAGGATTTAGTTCTGGTTAGCAGTAATTTAAAACCAAGACAACAGTGCATTAGTGTTCGCAATAAAGCTAACAGAATTCTTGGCTTCATATCTAGAAGTATAAATAACAGAAGTTCTCAGGTTGTTCTTCAACTCTATATATCCTTGGTTAGGCCTCATTTAGACTATGCTGCTCAGTTCTGGTCACCGTATTACAGAATGGATATAAATGCTCTGGAAAACGTAGAGAGGAGGATGACAAAGATGATCCCATGTATCAGAAATCTTCCCTATGAGGATAGACTGAGGGCCCTGAATCTGCACTCTCTCGAAAGGTGTAGAATTAGGGGGGATATGATCGAGGTGTATAAATGGAAAACAGGAATAAATAAAGGGGATGTAAATAGCGTGCTGAAAATTTCCAGCCAAGACAGAACTCGCAGCAATGGTTTCAAGTTGGAAAAATTCAGATTCAGGAAGGATATAGGAAAGCACTGGTTTGGTAATAGAGTTGTGGGAGAGTGGAACAAACTCCCGAGTACAGTTATTGAGGCTAAAACGTTGTGTAGTTTTAAAAATAGGTTAGATAAATGCACGAGTGAGTGTGGGTGGGTGTGAGTTGAACCTGACTAGCTTGTGCTGCTGGGTCTGGTGCCGTACTCCTTTCTTGAGTGGAGGTTACCAGACTGGGTGGGTGATTGGACTAACCCGGGGGGGGGGAATGGACCTGCTCCGCATGGGTCAGTAGGCCTGTTGTAGTGTTCCTTCTTTCTTATGTTCTTAGTTTTCCATAACGGAGTAGTTGGAATTTGTCTTCATTGAACATCATATTGTTCTCCGTTGCCCATTGGAAAGCTTGGTTTATATTTTCTTGGGGATTTGCCGTGTCCTCAATGGATGGCACTCGTGTAGATCTTAGTATCGTCAGACATAGACATCTCTGTCTATGTCTGATATGAGAACGAGGAACAGGATAGTGGCGAGTACTGTGCCTTGTGGAACAGAGCTTTTTCACTATTGCAGCTTCCGATTTCACTCTGTTTACCACTACTCTTCGTGTTCGATTGGTTAGAAAGTTGAAGATCCATCTGCTTACTTTGCCAGTTATCCCTTTGGCACGCATTTTGTGTGCTATTACACCATGATCGCACTTGTCTAAGTCTTTTCCAGAATCTGTTATACTACATCTGCATTTTGTTTGTTTTTCAGTGCATCTAAGACCATATCATAGTGGTCCAATAGTTGCGAGAGGCAAGAGCGACCTGCTCTGAAACCATGTTGCCCTGGATTGTACAATTTTTTTGAGTCCAAGTGGTTTGCTATCCTGCTTCCTAGAACTGCTTGGCTGCCACCTTTATGGAGTGGGGCTATATCCGCTGCTTTTAGTAACTGTGGTATCTCACCTGTGTCTATGCTCCTTCTCTATAGCATACTTAGGGCCCGTTAGAGGGATTTCTTGCAGTTCGTAATGAACACAGAGTTCGACGAGTCTGGGCCTGGGGCTGAGTGCATGGACATGTTGTCGATGGTTTTTTGAAAGTCTAGTGAACTTAGGGTTATGTCAGAAATTTGGCATACATTGGCAGGGTTTTGAGGCTCATTCATAAAAAAAAATTGGATTTTCTATCTTTAGACTGATTAGTGGCTCGCTGAACACAGAGTCATATTGAGATTTCAATATCTCACTCATTTCTTTGTTGTCATCTGTGTAGGATCCATCTTGTCTGAGCAGGGGCCCTATAATAGAAGTGGTTTTTGATATTGTTATGTTTCTTACCAGGTCCTCATTATTTGTGAAAATATGGTCGAGTGTGTTCTCCAGTCTTGTTGACTCCACTATCTGCTGACTTAGGGTGTGTTTATTATGTGTGTGTGTGATGTGGTGTGTGTGTGTTTGTGGTGTGTGTGTGTGTGTGTTGTATGTGTGTTTTGTGTGTGTGTGTGTGGGGTGTGTGTGTGTGTGTGTGTGTGTGTGTGTGTATACATGTGCCGAACAGGTAAAACTTGTCAATTATCAAGACCTCATTTAAAATTAAGCAATTTCTAAAATATTCTCTTATACGTTTAAAGATGTATTTTTTTCATTTATGTTAATGTGAAAGTTAATAATTTCTTACTAAAAGAATCTTAGAAAACTTACCTAACCTCATTATAACAAGCGCAATTTAATTTAGCCTAATCCAACTAAATATATTTTAGATAAGTTTACAATAATTTAATAATTAACAAACAAAATGAAATATATTTTCAGAATGATTTTTGCGAAATTGTTGCATACACAAGTTTTCGCTTGCCTTATTCGGCAAGAAGAGCCAAAATCGCAAGGATTACCTATTTGGCACGACATATATATACAAGACAAGCCACGGAGGGTGGAAATCTTCAGCTCAAGTATTTTCACACTTCTGAGTGCGTCATCAGGAGTTATGTTACAAGGCAGCAACTGAAAAATTGAGGGGAAGATTTTTCACAGAGTAGCGCAGCGCGAGTTGACACCAGCCACAGTCTCTCTGAATGTAACTGTCTGTGTGTCACTCACCCTACAACCCTTCCCGTCCTCCCCGTCCACATGGGGTAGGAGACGGACTCTGGGTTCTCAGCAGTCAAGGAATAGAAAATTAAAAAATACAACAGCCAGCCCCAAGCTTCTTCTTGTCACATAGAACAGATCATGTGACTTGAGAAAATGTGTTTCACAGTGGATAAAATACAAATAAGTTCTTATTTTCTCAAGTTACTTGACCTGTTCTAGGTGACAAGAAGAAGCTTGGGGCTGGCTGTTGTATTTTCTGATTTCCAATTCCTTGACTGCTGAAAAACCATAGGCCGTCTCCTGCCCCATGTTGTTGTTGGTGGGGGGGAGGGGTGGACGGGGAGGGTCGTAGGGTGGGTGGCACACAGGCTGTTACCATACATTCAGAAAGACTGCAGCTGGTGTCAACCCGTGCTGCGTTATGTGAATTTTTTTTCCTCAATCATGCAGTTGCTGCCTTGCAACATTGCATACCACCTGATGACGCATTGAGAAGTGTGAAAGTGCTTGAACTAAATATTCCAACCCCTGTGGTTTGTCTTGCATTGTTAAGATCGCCTGTCTACGATCTTTGCATATAATATATATATATAATATATATGTATAATATATAGTATACATATATATAAATATAATATATATATATAATATATATATATATGATATTGAAACTGCTTATCAACAATAATCCTTTGATAAACACGCACACAAGGACACATGTACAACGAGGTGTGTATCTGTGTACACGAACTGAGTGTTCTCCTATAGAGACTTTAGAGTATTCTAGACAGGTGGTGTAGTCGAAAGGCTTTAATCCTAATTAAATGAGCCAAAACACATTTGCCTATATTCATATCTGTTAAAACAGTGAAAATAAGTTAAATTCATTCGTAATAAACGTATTTCATTAATATTAAATATTGTTAACTAAAGTGAAAGTGTCTACTGATTGGATGGGGAGGACGGACCTATTTTACTTAAATTAGGTCGCTAAGTTGGATGTGATGCAAATTGAAAATAAAAATGTATAACATGCTAATTCAACTAAATTATATATATATATATATATATATATATATAATATATATATATATTATATATATATAATATATATATATATATATATATATATATATATATATATATATAATATATATATATATATATATATATATATATATATATATATATATATATGAATCTACATGAAAAAATATATTTTAAGAAAATGTTGCTTGTTTGGCAATCATTACATAAACATATTAGGTGTTCATGAGAGAAACACATTTTGAAAACAATTTGAAAAAGTAGCGCAATAGATTTCACCTCTTGTACACGTGTTTATAAAGTTTATGAAAGCTCGTTTTTTTCTTGTTTTTGTTCCTTGATAATTCTGGGCTAATAAAGCAAAAAGTGTTTACAGTGTGTTAGTAGCAGCACACGACACACTACTCTCTAATATCCTTACTGGCTAAAAAAACAAGAGGTGCCTCTCTCCCTCAATATGCACTATATATATATATATATATATATATATATATATATATATATAATATATATATATATATATATATATATATATATATAATATATATATATATATATAATATATATGCAATAAGATCACAGTAAACAGGTGATTTCAGAATATGCAAAACAACCACTCTGAAAGAATAGAGAAATTCCAAGCGCTTTCGTGACTACTCACATTATCAAGAAACTATGAAAGTAAAGCATCCAAGGAAGGTATATAAGGGGTCTGGCCAACACCTCACTATCAGATCCCACAACGGTTAAACACCTGACGCGCGCCGGCCCAACTGGACAGGTCCTTTGCACAACCCACCAACAAACTATTCTACCCAAGAAAATTTTTAAAATTATTATTTTTCCAGTGTATTATTAAATTCTTCCCAAATTCTATTAATTATAAATGGATCTAATTTATATAAACCAAAGGAAATATTCATATTATTGTCAAAACTGCTTTTTATGAAACAAGATTCAATTATATTCCTGTCGACAATGGACTTGCTTGATACTACTTTCTCAACTTTTTGAAAATCAATAGGATGGTTAAAATCTCTTACATGAATAAATAGAGCATTGGAATCTTGTCCAGTTCTAATGCTATATTTATGTTGTTTTAATCTTAGTTCGAGATTTTTACCAGTTTGACCGTAATAAACTTTATCGCAAATTTTACAAGGAATCTTATAGACACATCCATCAGCATTTTGGGGGGAATTCTTTATCAAAAGTTTTTTTTACTGTATCAAGATTTTTTAATACAACTTTAATATTAAAAGTCTTAAGAAGAGAAGGCATATCAACCAAGTTTTCATTGTAAGGGAGAACCAACATATTTTTAGTTGAATAAGGCTGGTTGTCCCTTTTTGGATTGCAAAAGTATTTCTAGCAACTTTAAAAGATTTATCAATTACATTTCTTGGGTATTTTAAATCATTACCTATTTCATAAATTTTGGATATTTCCTCATCTATGAACTCAGGACTACAAATTCGTAAAGCTCTCAAAAACATTGATGAGAAAACAGACAGTTTGACTCTATCTTGATGAGAAGAATAATAGTGGACATAGGAACAGTTATTTGTTTCAAAAAATTCCATGTATAGGTTACTGAGAACAGGTGAAAGAGGATTTCCCATTGCCATACCAAACTTCTGAGTGTAAAACTTATCATTAAATACAAATTTTGCATCAACAATGCAAAGTTTAATAAGGTTAATGATAGTAGGAACTGGCAATGATAAATCATATCTGAAGAACTCGTTAACTATGATTTACCATTGCCAGTTCCTACTATCATTAAACTTATTAAACTTTGCATTGTTGATGCAAAATTTGTATTTAATGATAAGTTTTACACTCAGAAGTTTGGTATGGCAATGGGAAATCCTCTTTCACCTGTTCTCAGTAACCTATACATGGAATTTTTTGAAACAAATAACTGTTCCTATGTCCACTATTATTCTTCTCATCAAGATAGAGTCAAACTGTCTGTTTTCTCATCAATGTTTTTGAGAGCTTTACGAATTTGTAGTCCTGAGTTCATAGATGAGGAAATATCCAAAATTTATGAAATAGGTAATGATTTAAAATACCCAAGAAATGTAATTGATAAATCTTTTAAAGTTGCTAGAAATACGTTTTACAATCCAAAAAGGGACAACCAGCCTTATTCAACTAAAAATATGTTGGTTCTCCCTTACCATGAAAACTTGGTTGATATGACTTCTCTTCTTAAGACTTTTAATATTGAAGTTGTATTCAAAAATCTTGATACAGTAAAAAAAACTTTTGATAAAGAATTCCCCCCAAAATGCTGATGGATGTGTCTATAAGATTCCTTGTAAAATTTGCGATAAAGTTTATTACGGTCAAACTGGTAAAAATCTCGAACTAAGATTAAAACAACATAAATATAGTATTAGAACTGGACAAGATTCCAATGCTCTATTTATTCATGTAAGAGATTTTAACCATCCTATTGATTTTCAAAAAGTTGAGAAAGTAGTATCAAGCAAGTCCATGGACGACAGGAATATAATTGAATCTTGTTTCATAAAAAGCAGTTTTGACAATAATATGAATATTTCCTTTGGTTTATATAAATTAGATCCATTTATAATTAATAGAATTTGGGAAGAATTTAATAATACACTGGAAAAATAATAATTTTAAAAATTTTCTTGGGTAGAATAGTTTGTTGGTGGGTTGTGCAAAGGACCTGTCCAGTTGGGCCGGCGCGCGTCAGGTGTTTAACCGTTGTGGGATCTGATAGTGAGGTGTTGGCCAGACCCCTTTTATACCTTCCTTGGATGCTTTACTTTCATAGTTCCTTGATAATGTGAGTAGTCACGAAAGCGCTTGGAATTTCTCTATTCTTTCAGAGTGGTTGTTTTGCATATATAAATATATATATATATATATATATATATATATATATATATATATATATATATATATATATATATATATATATATATATATATATATATATATATATATATATATATATATATATATAATCTTTAGCTCAAGTACTTTTACACTTCTCAGTGCGTCACCAGGAGCTGTGTATTGTTACAAGGGAGCAACTACAGCAGAGAGAGAGGTCTCAGAGTAGCGTAGATGTCACCGTCCATGGTTACCCTTAGAGTATGTATATATATATATATATATATATATATATATATATATATATATATAATATATATATATATATATATATATTATTTCATGATGCGGTACAAAAAATTTAAGAGATACATTGTTGATATAAAGATGGCATATACAGTACATGAGGTGTGAGAGATACATGTCTAGTACATATTTTTACGTGTTTGTCGCTGATTATAATGTGAAAATCTCATCCAGCTCCTCAGAGCTGGGGCATATGCCCAAAATACAGCAGGCATTACCCTTCTTAACAGCAGCACAGATCGCTGGAACAGAAAACTAGCTGCCTTGGGATCCCTAGTTACCCTGATGAGTTTTTTGCCCAGCTCTTTAAGGAACTTAGATGCACTCTTTCCCCATGAGCCAAGGGTTTCCGAGCCTACGAGAACAAACATGTAATGATGGGCAAGTTCTCCGTATTTTGTGGACTTTTGGGTATCCCTGAAGCTGGCAGCTGTTCCTCCTTCCTCCTTGGTGCATTGCAGATAGGTATCAGCCAAGGTAGATGCACATGTGTAGTCCCACACTTCCTGCTTGCCGTCTGTCCAGGCTTGAAGAGTGATGCCATCTGGACGCTTTTGGCTGCCATCAGATCTGCATAGTTGGGGTGGCTCCCTTACTGCTGAGCATCCAGCTGTTGTGAGGCTCCTCATGATAATGTTATTAACGTCCTCATGTCTTGCAATCTTTCCCTTGGATTTATGACACAAAAGACCATGGTGCCCGAATCTGTCTGCTGCTTCACTGCCACAAATACACCTGTGTTCGGCGAGAATAAGGAGGCAAGTCGATGGGCAACACTAATGCAGACGGTCTGTGGGTCGAGGCGTGTGGCAAGGCTGGGGTTGGGAACTGCAAACAGAAAGTCCCGTGCATGAGGAGCTCTCACTGCTAGGAGGCGGGCTCTATCCTTCCCCGACATGCTCTGAAGTATTTATTGCTGATGTCATGTCCTCCACTACTGGGCCATCCCAGTGCGACTGTTTGTAGTTGTTGGGGTGGGGGAGATCTAGTTTCAGAGCCGGTTAGATTATCCCAGATCATGACTCCGTCAATGAACGTCTGGTCCTAGACTCCAATCTTGTCCCTAAGATGTTCAGGGAGAATCGCTGCTACAAGCCCTCTGGATGCAATGCATGAGGACAGGAAAGCAGGTAACGCAATCTATGATGACTTGCGGACACCAGTGCCTCCTAGTCTGACTGGAAGTGTAGCTTGGTTCCACTGCCCATCTTCTAGAGTAAGGTTAAGTACTTTTTTATAAAAATCTGCCTCAAGATACTGTCATATTCGTGCAGTATAGGGTTATCATATGAAGGTGCACATCTTAGGAAATATGCCAACCCGGGCAGACTCAAACACTTTGTGAGAAGGCACAAGGCATCGTGGGTGTCAAGATTGCCTATCCGTTGCTCCATTCTTGTCAACACTTCGAGTTTCTTCCCAAGAATTGTGTCAATGGCATTGCTTTCCAGATGTGCTCCAAGCAAGACGATATATATGGGAGCAATGACTGCTGCTCCTGGTAGGTTTGATCTCAATGGATCTGTGTTCCTACCATCATCGAGGAGCCATATGTTCAGCTCACTGGTCAGTCTGACTGTGATTTCCCTAACCGCTATACAGAAGAGAAATGGTGCGAGAGATCCTCTCGCACCATTTCGCACCTTGCTGGACAACCTCTAATGATGTGATTTCACGCTCTCCAAACAGGAGCATTGATTCCTTGCTATATCCAGCTGAAACAAAAGGAAAGAGACCAGGGAAATGTTCTGGTACAGCTAATACCAGCTAATACCACGTATTTATATATATATATATATATAATATATATATATAATATATATATATATATATATATATAATATATATATATATATATTATATGTATAATATATATATATATTATATATATATATATATATATATATGATATATATATATATATAATTAATATATATATATATATATATATATATATATATATATATATATATTACATATGCATTAGACCGTCGTTTAACACGTTTCTGAAATGGCCGTCTTACAAAAATAAAATGAATATTTAATTATTGTTCATTGTCGTGATGTATTATGTTGTTTTTAGTACTTAAGATTACAAATGCAACCGAAATAATAGTATTTCTTACCTTATATTGTGGGTGCTGGTGTTTGTGGATGATTGTGGAAAGTGGAGAGTTATGGTGTGGTCCTACTGGGCTGAGGTGGATGGTAGAGGGTCTGGTTGTTAGGTAAGGCACATATGCAACAGTTAGGTATCTTTATTATGAAACGTGAGAGGGGGTGGATTTGAGAGGGACCTGACCTCTCAACATCTGAGTTCTTACCTCTCCTAGTGGCCTACGTCTCACCTCTTGGCGCTATAAAAAGCTCCATCCTGTCACTTCTTCTCCATATTGTTTCATACTATGGAACAATGCTCTTCTCCAGACTGAGGGACTGACCACCTCAAAACTTTAAGAGTGATGGACTGATTACATCGTCTTCAAGTATCTTCTGCTTCTATCAACTTTTCTGTACTTGACTGAAGAAGCCTACTGTGTAGGCGAAACGTTTCATAATAAAGATACCTAACTGTTGCATATGTGCCTTACCTAACAACCTGTCGGTATTTTATACCATTTTAATGTTCAGAGGGTCTGGTACTGAAGTTGATGGTTGTACTGGAGTGTGCATAAATTCTGTAATGAATTTCTGTTCTATTTTACCCTGCCGTACATTATACAACTGACAGTAAGTCATCAGCTGCTCTAGACACTTTTTCAGGGTGGTCTTCAGTGAAAAAGTCTAACTTTAAGTCAATAAATCAGTCAAGTCAGTCAGTCATTCAAGTCAGTAAGTCAGTCAAGTAAGTAAATCAGTCGTCCGTCAGTCAGTAAGTCATTCAGTCATTCAGTCAGTCATTAAATCAGTCAGGTCAATAAGTCAGTTAAGTTAGTAAATCAGTCAAATCAATCAGTCAGTAAGTCGGTCAGTCAGTCAAGTCAGTAAATCAGGCAGTCAGGTCAGTATGTCATTCATGTCAGTAAATCAGTCAAGTAAGTCAGTCAATCAGTCAGTAAATCAGTCAGTTTGTCAGTCAGTCAGTTAGTCAAGTACGTCAGTAAATCAGTCAGTAAATCAATCAAGTCAGTCAGTCAAGTCAGTAAGTCAGTCAAGTCAGTAAATCAGTCAGTCAGTCAGTCAGTCAGCAAGTCAGTCATTACACAAACTCATATTTACCTCATTGTTTCTATGTGCACAAAGTGACGCTTTAGGCCAGAGGCTATATCTTGTCTAATATCTCTATTTTCTTCGTTAATTCTAAGACTTAAACCTTTCTTTGCCACTTCCAGCAGCACTTGTATGCCTACTGGGTGCCATCATTACTTGGAAGATTTAAGATATGGCAATTAAAATATATAAACTCCTAGCAGAGGATGGTACGTACTACACACGTATGAACCGAAGACAGGGACAAGGGTTGGGGTGGCTGAGGTGGTTGGGGTGGTTGGGGTGGCTGAGGTGGTTGGGGTGGTTGGGGTGGCTGAGGGTGGCTGAGGGTGGCTGAGGTGGTTGGGGTGGTTGTAGGTCACCCCGATGACACAGTGACCTAACCCACAGCCAAGCAGTGTGTGTCCCGCGGGCGACGCGCTGGAAAAAAAAAATATCCCCTCCCGTCAACTGAACCGTGTTAACTTAATATTACGAAGTGTTATACAAAAATATGCCGCAATTCTTCAATAGTGCTATAACCAAAACGTGTCAAACAAACCCATGTTAAACGACTGTCTACTGTATATATATGTAACCAACGATATGGCAAACAAATCTAATTTTGACAACGTTTCGAGGCTTTCTATTTTCATGTTCAGAACCACAATATAAGAAATCACATGCAGAATTACAAAGGTGCAAAAAAAAAAAAAAATTAATACCTTTTTTGTTTAAACCACTTCAAATTTTAAAAGTCTGAAGTTTAAAAATTACCATATATAATTAAAAACACAGAAGGTAGCGGGAGGTTTCATGAGCTATGCCAGGCTTAATATTTAAGTTGGCAGGTATGGAGACTTTTGTGATTTTCAGCTCCATGTGTGAAGGGCACCATGACTAGCACTTTAAAAAGACTCCTCCTCTTGTGTGTGTGTGTGTGTGTGTGTGTGTGTGTGTGTGTGTGTGTGTGTGTGTGTGTGTGTGTGTGTGTGTGTGTGTGTGTGTAAACATAAGTAAGTTATAGTTTTCTTCGTGTACTGTAAAAGGTATAACAATATATTAGTACAAGTGAGTGAGGAGCGACTGAAGCAGCAATATAACAGTTACCAGTCTGTGTTTGGTTTCTGTCACGGAGACCGAGACGTCGCAGTGACAAGCTAGACACTCACCGACCCGACACGTAACGAAGAAACAGAGACGAGTTTCACCCGTGTCACTTCCCAAGTTCTGAGATCTCACGTGTAACTGACCACTTTAATTCACCTTCAGCGGGGCTACGTGGTCAACATTCGAAGTCCGGGTGACCAAAGTGTCCCGCATTCACCTTCATCCCACTCCTCAGGCGACCGAAGTGGAACAATTGGCTTTATGCCACTCTCAAGTGACCACAGTTGACCGCACTTAACTTCATCCCACACCCAGGTGACCTAAGATGTCCTACGTTGAGTAAAAGAAGTTATACTACCTCCAAGTACAGGATCCTAAAGGAAAATTGTTTGTCCTTATTTCCCCTCCACGTGAGCTAGATGGGTACCATTTGATCTTAATCTATTCTTAGACCTTATTCAACCTCCTGGTGGTATAGAATCACTTTAACTCACTCTTAAATTGCCCAGTTAAACCCTACATTTCGTCGCTTCTCGCCTGCGGGAGTTTCCTAACCTCGCTATTTGTCCCAGTGACCCGCACAGCATGTCAATAAATTGCTTGATTTGATTTTATGCACAGATGGCCTAGGTTGGCCTAACATAGTTGGAGTCTTCCACTGTCTTGAACGTAACACCTGTTTCAGTTCATCTAATTGAAGTGAAATCAACTTTCTTTTTGACTTCATGTTTTTTTTTTATTTGATACGACCTGATAATTCCTGTTTTCTTTCCACCACCTAATATATATCTCCTACCAGACACGACATATGTTCCCTTTTTTTCCACGACCTGTTCTCTTTCAAAGACACGTTCTCTTTCCACGACCTACCACGACCCCTTTCCTGTTGGCAAATAGTCGCAAATGGCTTTACATATTTTGAGAAAAAATATTTTGTATGTCGTTCAGTTGCCTTTGTTTACACAATTTCTAATTTAACAATTTACAAATTTGTATCGTTTACAGTGTGTTTGTAGTTGTTTAATTGACTTCTTCGCTGTTTTCATATCTCTGCTGCTTTAAACTGTTAACAAGTCGTGTCCAAGCTGCTTATGAAGTTATTCTGTGGTCCTCTTGGTGTTCTTCCTTTCGTTTTGTTTGTAGTAATTCCTTCATTGTTTTCATCTTTTTCCCCCTTTCCTTGTCATTTAATTAACTATCACTTTTCATGACATTGTTTTCCTCTTCCCTTATCCGTGTTGATCCTTATTTTCTCTTTTTTTCCTTGTCCGTGTTCTTCCTGTATTCTGATCGTTGGTCTTCTTGTCTTCCTGTTGATGTTCTTTCTGCCTGTTGTACTTCTTCTCTTCAGCTGTTCGCTGGTCCTCAGTGAGGACACACAAGATCTTCACCTCTCCTCACCTCAGCCTCTGTTAAGGTAAACAAGGTTTGGTAATTAAATGAGGGTAAACTAACACATTTTAACAAGCTAACATTTAAAATGACAAGTGATGGTAAGCCATTAAAAAAAAAGAAGAAACCTCCATTCATACAACGTTTCGTCAGTGAGCAAAATGTTGTTGAAGAAGTTATATTAAGGTTACACAGCCTCTATATCAGCGCTGTGCACACGTTCTATAAATAAAATTTCTCCTTGCTGTAATTGCTTTTAATAATGCAACAAATGTGTGTGTAATTGTATCTGCTACAATGAAACTATAATGAGGTTAAGGTCAACTTAATCACTTAATTAAGAATTATTGTTGTTAGAGTTAAATAATAAAAATAACAACAAATAACAATAGAAAATAAAAAATAAATAATAATAAATAATAAATATTAATAAATAATTAATAATAATAATAATAATGATAATAATAATAATAATAATAATAATATATTTTATCAGCAGAGGGGTTAATATTAGTGCAGACGCTGTGGAAGTTTTGGATTATTTACAAGACAGTTTTGTTAGTAAACAATGGGCAGAGAGCTGGCAACAGGTAGGCAAGCAGACTGACAAACAGCAAAGACTGATAGATCGAAGTGTTGCGACGTGTGTTGCGTGTTGCGACTTGTGCTGCTTGGCCTGAGACCCATGACCGTCTGATCAGCCAGGCTATTCCTGACCACGGCCCGCAACCTTACCAATCCGCCTTAATATATAGCACCATCGGCCAGCTCCACCTTTTGAGAAATTGAGTTACTATGTCCAATTTTTTTTTTAATATCTCTAGCATCTGGTGTGTGGAAGCTCGGTTTTCCTGAAGTCGTCTGGGCACCCCAGCGAGTGGTGGTATTTTCTGTTCCTTCATGAACTGGGCTTCCTTGTCAAGCTCTGTGGAATGTTGTCAATTTATTTTCGAAGCCTACAGGATTTGTGTCTCTTCCTGCTGCAGCGTGAGGCTCGAGTCGTGCTCCAAAAACCCGTGGGAAATATATGGTGGGAAACATTTAAGCCTATTTCCATTGCCATAATGTACATGGAAAGTTATAATAGAGATAATGGTGAATATATTCTAGCGATTTTTCTCATAGCTTTAAAAATGTACATTTATTATTATTATTATTATTATTATTATTATTATTATTATTATTATTATTATTATTATTATTATTATTATTATTATTATTATTAATCATTATATCTACAAGGTAATTATTCAGCTATTACAGACATAGCTAATATCACTTGCAAATTATATGGAAAACCCCTGGTTAAGCAGATCATTTCGGGAAACCTAGGTAAATCTTGTCCCCCAGAATGCGACCCACAACAGTCGTGTAACACCCAGGTACCTACGTGCTCCTACGTGCCGAGGTCTTTCAATTGCAGTGCTAAACATGGATTTGTATTATTATCATTATTATTATTTTTGTTAAGAATTTCATTAATTTCTCTATGGTCGTCCGTGTGTGTAGCTGCTGCAAATAAGGAGAACGAAATTGGAAGGTGACTTTTTAGTTTAGATTTTTCATACTTGAGCAAGTACAGGGTGTTTCAGGAAGATAGACCCAATTTCAAAGCAGCATATATTCAAATCAGATCCATCTTTTTGAAACACCCTGTATTCTGGGTTTCCCTTAAAGAAAGTTTCAGTTGTCTTTAAAATTTCTTCCATCTGATGTGAATATTCTTATTGTTATTTGTAACATTTTCTTAATTTTCTTGTTTCATTTGACTTTTTTACAGGGAATCCAGCAATTATTTTTCTTAGGCAGGTTTCTGCCTTCTTTTTTATACTCATATTATTTTTTGCTGCTTCTCAGAGGAAACAATTTTCTTTTCAATTATTTTTTTCATGTAATACTTTCATATTAAAGAATTGGGGTTGGTTTTCTTAAGTCAATATCATTGTAAAGTAAAACTGACTTAATATCCCGTCACGCTGCTTCCTTGGGAAGCTGTTGGCGTAGTTATACTTCGTGTGATCTAACGCAGTTAAGACTAGAGGGTACATGTGAACCTACTGACTGTGTACATGTGAACCTACTGACTGTGTACATGTGAACCTACCGACTGTGTACATGTGAATCTACTGACTGTGTACATGTGAACCTACTGACTGTGTACATGTGAACCTACTGACTGTGTACATGTCAACCTACTGACTGTGTACATGTGAACCTACTGACTGTGTACATGTCAACCTACTGACTGTGTACATGTGAACCTACTGACTGTGTACATGTGAACCTACTGACTGTGTACATGTCAACCTACTGACTGTGTACATGTGAACCTACTGACTGTGTACATGTGAACCTGGTGTCTCTATACATGTGAACCTACTGACTGTGTACATGTTTACCTGATGACTGTGTACATGTGAACCTGGTGTCTCTATACATGTGAACCTACTGACTGTGTACATGTTTACCTGATGACTGTGTACATGTGAACCTGGTGTCTCTATACATGTGAACCTACTGACTGTGTACATGTTTACCTGATGACTGTGAACATGTGAACCTACCGACTGTGTACATGTGAATCTACTGACTGTGTACATGTGAACCTACTGACTGTGTACATGGAATCTACTGACTGTGTACATGTTTACCTGATGACTGTGTACATGTGAACCTACTGACTGTGTACATGTGAATCTACTGACTGTGTACATGTTTACCTGATGACTGTGTACATGTAAACCTACTGACTGTGTACATGTGAATCTACTGACTGTGTACATGTGAACTACTGACTGTGTACATGTGAATCTACTGACTGTGTACATGTTTACCTGATGACTGTGTACATGTGAACCTACTGACTGTGTACATGTGAATCTACTGACTGTGTACATGTGAACCTACTGACTGTGTACATGTGAATCTACTGACTGTGTACATGTGAATCTACTGACTGTGTACATGTTTACCTGATGACTGTGTACATGTGAACCTACTGACTGTGTACATGTGAACCTGATGACTGTGTACATGTGAACCTGATGACTGTGTTCATGTGAACCTAATGACTGTGTACATGTGAACCTGATGACTGTGTTCATGTGAACCTGATGACTGTGTACATGTGAACCTGATGACTGTGTACATGTGAACCTGATGACTGTGTTCATGTGAACCTGATGACTGTGTACATGTGAACCTGATCACTGTGTACATGTGAACCTGATGACTGTGTACATGTGAACCTGATTACTGTGTACATGTGAACCTGATGACTGTGTTCATGTGAACCTGATCACTGTGTACATGTGAACCTGATGACTGTGTTCATGTGAACCTGATGACTGTGTACATGTGAACCTGATCACTGTGTACATGTGAACCTGATGACTGTGTTCATGTGAACCTGATGACTGTGTACATGTGAACCTGATGACTGTGTACATGTGAACCTGATGACTGTGTACATGTGAACCTGATGACTGTGTACATGTGAACCTGATGACTGTGTTCATATGAACCTGATCACTGTGTACATGTGAACCTGATGACTGTGTACATGTGAACCTGATGACTGTGTACATGTGAACCTGATGACTGTGTTCATATGAACCTGATCACTGTGTACATGTGAACCTGATGACTGTGTTCATGTGAACCTGATGACTGAGTTCATGTGAACCTGATGACTGTGTACATGTGAACCTGATGACTGTGTACATGTGAACCTGATGACTGTGTACATGTGAACCTGATGACTGTGTTCATGTGAACCTGATCACTGTGTACATGTGAACCTGATCACTGTGTACATGTGAACCTGATGACTGTGTTCATGTGAACCTGATGACTGTGTTCATGTGAACCTGATCACTGTGTACATGTGAACCTGATGACTGTGTACATGTGAACCTGATGACTGTGTTCATGTGAACCTGATCACTGTGTACATGTGAACCTGATCACTGTGTACATGTGAACCTGATGACTGTGTTCATGTGAACCTGATGACTGTGTACATGTGAACCTGATGACTGTGTTCATATGAACCTGATCACTGTGTAAATGTGAACCTGATGACTGTGTTCATGTAAACCTGATCACTGTGTACATGTGAACCTGATGACTGTGTACATGTGAACCTGATCACTGTGTACATGTGAACCTGATGACTGTGTACATGTGAACCTGATGACTGTGTACATGTGAACCTGATGACTGTGTACATGTGAACCTGATCACTGGTACATGTGACCTGATCACTGTGTACATGTGAACCTGATGACTGTGTACATGTGAACCTGATCACTGTGTACATGTGAACCTGATGACTGTGTACATGTGAACCTGATGACTGTGTTCATGTGAACCTGATGACTGTGTTCATGTGAACCTGTTGAGTGTGATTAATTCCGCTTGAAAGATGAGACGGGGAGAGGGTCGCCTGGATGCTGGTAAAGGACTCTGGATATATGAAATTGGAAATATTTTACGGTTGTCTGGATTAAACTTAACTACACTCCACTGCCCCGGTGCTCTCTGACAGCTACTGGATTTCCCATGAATATAATAAATTATTTATTTTTCTGTTTTTTCATAAAGAATAAATATAGAGAAGCGTAGAATGTATTCCCCGCTGCCTTGAAACAAACTTGACATACGAGGTAGAGCGCTAGGAAGTCATGACTTGGTGAAGCTCTATACAGACCGACACATCTGCAACCTGTGTCTTTTATACCACAGATTCTTCAGACTTCTCTAAGACACATCTACGAAGTGTGCCAAATATTATGATGCTATTGTCTATCATTTTCCTTCTTATATTTTGGAGGATAAATTCTCATAGGAAGACAATATTTAACAAAGGATTTTATAAGCTTTCTATAAAGTTTTCAATATTTCAATATTTCATTTCCTTTATTGCCCATCTACTATCCACTAAGGTAAACTTTATTAATTCTACACAACAAAAGGAAGAACACGTTTCAGTGAATTTTTTATTAATCTTTAATAAACAAACGCAGTTTTTAAGGGACAAAAAGTATTCTATTAATAGTTTTTTTGGAGTATTATAGATGTAAATTAGATATGATTAGTGGTAGGAAGTACTTTCGAGGGATTATATACTGTTAATAATATATTTTGTAGGTCTGATGTCTCATGATATATCACAGGAAGTGTATTAGCGAGATGTTATGGGCAGGTAGCATGGCAGGCGGGGCAGAGAAAGTCAGGTGCCTAGCTAGGTAAGACAAAGACAGAAGATCAGGCAAAATAAACCATTGAATGGTCTCTTCTGTGTATATAATTGCATTACAAAATGATTAATAAAAGAATTTTAAAGTTTTGTTACTGGAATATAAACTATATCCATCTGGTATAAATATATTGTACCGTGCAGAGCAATGCATAGTAGTTAAAATGTTTTTTAATAAGTCGGATTTACATTTCTAAAATTTGTTGTTGCTGTCTTTCCTCCTTCCAACTTACATTTTGGTGCCTTATCGTCTTAACGAAATCTCAACCAGCGACTCATATACTCATTCCAGCTGTTCCACCTGCAAAAGACGGGGCTTAAGCCGTTCATGACGACACACGGGGTGAAGACACCACACGTGAATTATACATCTTATGAGTCTATCTCTATATTTACGCATGCAAACGTAGTAGTCATTAGAGTCTGAGTCTGCAGTCTCAGTTTACAATGCAAGGATTGTTGTGCCAAACAAGCTCAGGCAAAAATTCATTGTAACTGTAAGTTCACGAAAATCAGTCGAAGCTTATATGTACACACGCACATACACACACACACAAAGACGCACATATACACACACACAAAGACACACACACACACACACACACACACACACACACACACACACACACACACACACACACACACACACACACACACACACAAGTGGAGAGAGTAGCAGGAATAGGTTGGGAAAAACCAAACTACAAAAGGGGGAACTACTCAGGCATGAGGAACTTTCTTCAAGACATTCAATGGGAGAGGGAACTGACAGGAAAACCAGTACAAGAAATGATGGACTATGTGGCAACAAAATGCAAGGAGACAGAGGAGAGGTTTGTTCCCAAGGGAAACAGAAATAATGGGAAGAACAGAACGAGTCCTTGGTTCACCCAAAGGTGTAGGGAGGCAAAAACTAGGTGTACTAGAGAATGGAAAAGGTACAGAAGACAGAGAACTCAGGAAAATAAAGAGATTAGCTGAAGAGCCAGAAACGAATATGCACAGAGAAGAAGGGAGGCTCAGCGACAATATGAAAATGACATAGCATCGAAAGTCAAGACTGACCCGAAGCTATTGTACAGCCACATCAGGAGGAAAACAACAGTCAAGGACCAGGTAATCAGACTGAGGAAGGGTGATGGGGAGTTCAGAAGAAACGACCGAGAGGTATGTCAGGAGCTCAACACGAGATTTAAAGAAGTATTTACAGTGGAGACCAGTAGGACTCCAGGAAATCAGAACAGGGGGGTACACCAGCAAGTGCTGGATGAGGTACATATAACCAAGGAGGAGGTGAAGAAGCTACTATGCGAACTTGACACCTCAAAGGCGGTGGGACCAGACAACATCTCTCTGTGGGTCCTTAAAGAGGGAGCAGAGATACTGTGTGTGCCATTAACAAAGATCTTCAACACATCATTTGAAACTGGGCAACTCCCTGAGGTATGGAAGATGGCAAATCTAGTCCCAATTTTTAAAAAGGGAGACAGACATGAGGCACTAAACTACAGACCTGTATCACTAACGGGTATAGTAGGCAAGGTCATGGAGAAGATCATCAGGAGGAGAGTGGTGGAGCACCTGGAAAGAAACAAGTGTATAATTGACAACCAGCACTGTTTCAGGGAAGGAAAATCCTGTGTCACAAACCTACTGGAGTTTTATAACAAGGTGACAGAAGTAAGACAAGAGAGAGAGGGGTGGATCGATTGCATTTTTTTGGACTGAAAGAAGGCCTTCGACACAGTTCCTCACAAGAGGTTACTGCAAAAGCTAGAGGATTAGGCACACATAACAGGAAAGGAACTGCAATGGATCAGAGAATACCTGACAGGGAGGCAACAACGAGTCATGGTACGTGACGAGGTGTCAGAGTGGGCGCCTGTGACACGCGAGGTTCCACAGGGGTCAGTCCAAGGACTTGTGCTGTTCTTGGTATATGTGAACGACATAACGGAAGGGATAGACTCAGAAGTGTCCTTGTTTGCAGATGATGTGAAATTAATGAGAAGAATCAAATCGGATGAGGATAAGGCAGGACTACGAAGAGATCTGGACAGGCTACAAGCCTGGTCCAGCAGCTGGCTGCTTGAGTTTAACCCTGCCAAATGCAAAGTCATGACGATTGCGGAAGGGCAAAGAAGACCGCAGACACAATATAGTTTAGATGGCCAAAGACTGCAAACCTCACCCAAGGAAAAAGATCTGGGGGTGAGTATAACACCGAGCAAATCTCCTGAGGCGCACATCAATCAGATAACTGCTGCAGAATACGGGCGCCTGGCAAACCTACGGACAGCGTTCCGATACCTCAGTAAGGCTTCGTTCAAGACTCTGTATACCATTTACGTCAGGCCCATACTGGAGTATGCAGCACCAGTTTGGAATCCACACCTAGTCAAGCACGTCAAGAAATTACAGAAAGTGTAAAGGTTTGCAACAAGACTAGTCCCAGAGCTACGGGGATTGTCCTACGAAGAAAGGTTGAGGGAAATCGGCCTGACGACACTGGAGAACAGGAGGGTCAGGGAAGACATGATAACGACATATAAAATACTGCGCGAAACAGACAAGGTGGACAAAGACGGGATGTTCCAGAGAAGGGACACAAAAACAAGGGGTCACAATTGGAAGTTGAAGACTCAGATGAATCAAATGGATTTTAGGAAGTATTTCTTCAGTCAAAGAGTTGTCAGGCCGTGGAATAGCCTAGAAAGTGACGTAGTTTAGGCGGGAACCATACATAGTTTTAAGGCGAGGTATGATAAAGCTCATGGGGCAGGGAGAGAGAGGACCTAGTAGCAATCAGCGAAGAGGCGGTGCCAGGAGCTATGAATCGACCCCTGCAACCACAAATAGGTGAGTACAAATAGATGAGTACAAATAGGTGAGTACACACACACACACACACACACGACATGATACCAACATACAAAATACTGAGAGGAATCGACAAGGTGAACAGAGACAGAATGTTTCAGAGATGGGACACATCAACAAGGGGTCACAGAGTTGTCAAGAAGTGGAATATTCTGGAAAGTGATGTGGTGGAGGCAGGACCCATACATAGCTTAAAGAAGAGGTATGATAAAGCTCACGGAGCAAGGAGAAAGTGACCTAGTAACGACCAGTGAAGAGGAATGGCCAGGAGCAATGACACGGCCCCTGCAACCATAATTAGGTGAGTACACACACACACACACACACACACACACACACACACACACACACACACACACACACACACACACACACACACACAACAGGCCTAGTGTCTAATCGACATGTGCCTAGGACAAAATGGTAACTAACACACACATACACACACACACACACACACACACACACACACACACACACACACACACACACCAAGACCCACACACATCAGGGACACTACGAGAGAGAGAGAGGGGGGAGGATGAACCAGCAAGACTGGACCTTGTGTTTACCCTGAGCAGTTCAGACATTGAGGACATCACATATGAGAGGCCCCTTGGAGCTAGCGATCACGTGGTTCTGAGTTTTGATTACATAGTAGAGCTGCAAGTGGAGAGGGTAACAGGAGTCGATTGGTAAAAGCCAAACTATAAAAGGGGGGACTACACAGGTATGAGGAACTTCCTGCGGGATGTACTGTGGGACAGAGAACTGGTAGGAAAGTCAGTAAACTAAATGATGGAATATGTAACAACAAAATGCAAAGAGGCAGAGGAAAGGTTTGTTCCCAAGGGCAACAGAATTAATGGAAAGACCAAAGTGAATGCTTGGTTTATCCGAAGGTGTAGGGAGGCAAAAACTAAGTGCATTAGAGAATGGAAGAGGTACAGAAGGCAAAAGATTCAGGAAAATAAGGAGATCAGTCGGAGAGCAAAAACGAGTATGCACAGATAAGGAGGGAGGTCCAGCGACAGTATTAAAACGACATAGCATCAAAAGTCAAGTTTGACCCAGAACTGCTGTATAGCCACATTAGGAGAAAGACAAGTCAAAGACCAGGTGATCAGGCTGAGGAAAGAAGGTGGAGAACTCACACGAAACGATCAAGATGTATGTGAGGAGCTCAACTAGAGATTTAAGGAAGTATTCACAGTGGAGACAGGAAGGGCTCTGGGAAGACAGGACAGAGGGGGACACCAATAGGGAATACAGAAACAGTGCTGGATGACATACACACAACTGAGGAGGAGGTGAAGAAGCTGCTAAGTGACCTTGATACCTCAAAGGCAATGGGACCGGACAATATCTTCCCATGGGTCCTTAGAGAGGTAGCAGAAATGCTGTGTGTCCCACTAACCACAATCTTTAACACATCCCTTGAAACTGGGCAACTACTTGAGGTATGGAAGACGGCAAATGTAGTTCCCATTTTTAAAAAAGGAGACAGAAAAGAGGTGCTAAACTACAGACCAGTGTCACTGACGTGTATAGTATACAAATTCATGGAGAAGATTATCAGGTTGAGAGTGGTGGAGCACCTGGAACGGAACAAATGTATAAATGACAACCAGCACGGTTTCATGGAAGGCAAATCCTGTGTCACAAACCTTCTGGAGTTTTATAATAAAGTAATAGAAGAGACGAGAGAGAAGAGTGGGTTGATTGCATCTTCTTGGACTGCAAGAAGGCCTTCGACACAGTTTCTCAAAAGAGATTAGTGCAGAAACTAGAGGATCAGGCGCATATAACGGGAAGGGCATGTCAATGGTTCAGAGAATACCTGGCAGAGAGGCAACAACGAGTCATGGTACGTGATGAGGTATCACATTGGGCACCTGTAACGAGTAGGGTCCCACAGGGGTCGGTCCTAGGACCAGTGCTATTTTTGGTATATGTGAATGACATGATGGAAGGGATAGACTCAGAGGTGTCCCTGTTTGCAGATGATGTGAAGTTAATGAGGAGAATTAAATCAGATGAGGACCAGGCAGGCCTTCAAAGAGACCTGGACAGGCTGGACACGTGGTCCAGTAACTGGCTTCTCGAATTCAACCCTGCCAAATGCAAAGTCATGAAGATCGGAGAAGGGCAAAGAAGACCGCAGACAGAGTATAGGCTAGGTGGCCAACGACTGCAAACCTCGCTTAAGGAGAAAGACCTTGGCGTGAGTATAATACCGAACATGTCTCCGGAAGCACACATCAACCAGATAACTGCTGCAGCACATGGGCGCCTTTCAAACTTGATATTATCATTCCTACATACTGTATACCGTGTACGTCAGGCTATACTGGAGTATGCTGCACCAGTTTGGAACCCGCACCGGGTCAAGCACGTTAAGAAATTAGAGAAAGTGCAAAGGTTAGCGACAAGGTTAGTTCCAGAGCTAAGGGAAATGTCCTATGAAGAAAGGTTGAGGGAAATTGGCCTGACGACACTGGAGGACAGGAGGGATAGGGGAGACATGATAACGATATACAAAATACTGCGTGGAATAGACAAGGTGGACAGAGACAAGATGTTACAGAGAGGGGACACAGAAACAATGGGTCACTCTTGGAAGTTGAAGATTCAGATGAGCCACAGGGATGTTAGGAAGCATTTCTTCAGTCATAGAGTGGTCAGGAAGTGGAACAGTCTGGCGAGCGATGTAGTGGAGGCAGGAACCATACATAGCTTTAAGACGAGGTATGATAAAGCTCATGGAGCAAGTACAGAGAGGACCTAGTAGTGTTCAGTGAAAAGGCGGGGCCAGGAGCTGAGTCTCGACCACTGTAACTACAATTAAGTGAGTACATTTAGGTGAGTACACACACACACACATGCACACACACACACACACACACACACACACACACACACACACACACACACACACACACACACACACACACACAAACACACACTCACAACACACACACACACACACACACACACACACACACACACACACACACACACACACACACCACACACACACACACACACACCACGCACGGGCCACACATGACAACGTGCATGACCTCAGGGAAAAGAAATCCTGCATCACATACCTACTGGAGTTCTACGGCAAGGTAACAGAAGCAAGGCAGGAGAGAGAGAGAGATAGGTAGACTACATCTTTTTGGGTTGTTAGAAGCCTTTAGACACAGTACCATACCAATGACTGGTTGAAAACCTAGAGGAGAAAGCCAGAATAGCATGAAAAGTACTGCAATGAATCAGGGAATACCTGACAGGAAGAAAACAATGTGTGTTGGTAAGTGACGAGGTATTAGAGAGGGCACATGTGCCGAGTGGGATTCCACAAGGGTCAGTCCTAGTTCCGGTGCTATTTCTTGTATATATGAATGACACAGTGGATAGGAGATTCAGAGGTGTCCCTGTTCGCAGACGATGTGAAACTAATGAGGAGAATACAAACGGAAGAAGATTAGGTAAGCTTACAAGTGGATCTGGACAGGCTGCGAACCTGGTCCGACAAATGACTCCTGGAGTTGAACTCCAACAAGTGTAATATCATGAAGCGTGGGAAAGGACAGGGAAGACCGAAATACAGCCTAAGGAGTCAATGGCTGCAAAACTCACTCAAGTAAAATGACCTTCTGGTGAGCATCATACCGAGCATATCTCCTGTGGAGCACATCAACCAAGTATCAGCTGCCTGGCAATTCTAAGAATAACTTTTCGACATATAAGTAAGGAGTCATTCACAACACTACACCGTATATGTCAGGCCCTTATTAGAGTATGCAGCGCCAGTGTGAAACCCACACCTGGTTACACATGTCAAGACATTAGAGAAAGTGTAAAGGTTTGCAACAAGACTAGTCCCGGAGCAAAGGGGCATGTAATATGAGGAGAGGTTAAGGGAACTCAGCTTGATGTCACTAGAGGACAGGAGGACTAAGGGGGATATGATCACAACGTACAAAATTCTAAGAAGAATGACAGGGTGAATCGGGACAGATTGTTTGGGAGATGAGAAACGGGACCACAAGGGTAGAGCTGGAAGATGAAAGCTCAAACGAGTTATAGGAATATTAGGAAGTATTTCTTCAGCCTTAAAGAAATCATCAAGTGAAGCGACCTGGAGACTGAAGTGGTAGAAGCAGGATTCATACATAGCTTTAAGAAGAGGTACAATAAGGCCTCTTGAAGCCAAGAGAGAGTGAACCTAGTAGCGGCCAGCGAAGAGGCGGGACCAGGAGTTGTGGCTCAACCCCTGCAACTACATATAGATAAGTACACACACACACACACACACACACACACACACACACAACACACACACCACACACGCGCGCACACACACACACACACACACACACACACACACACACACACACACACACACACACACACACACACACACACACACACACACACACACACACACACACACACACACACGCACGCACGCACGCAGGGTTCCACAGGGGTCAGTCCTAGGACCAGTGCTGTTTTTGGAATATGTGAATGACATGACAGAAGGGATAGACTCAGAAGTGTCCCTGTTCCCAGATGATGTGAGGTTAATGAGGAGAATTAAATCGGATCAGGATCAGGCAGGACTACAAAGGGAACTGAACAGGCTGCAAGCCTGGTCCAGCAACTGGCTCTTCGAATTTAACCCAGCCAAATGCAAAGTCATGAAGATCGGGGAAGGGCAAAGAAGACCATAGACAGAGTATAGGCTAGGTGGCCAAAGACTACAAACCTCACTCAGGGAGAAGGATCTTGAAGTGAGTATAATACCGAGCAGCATATGGGTGCATGGCTAACCTAAGAATAGCGTTCCGATACCTCAGTAAGGAATTATTCAAGACACTGTACACCGTGTAAATCAGGCCCATACTGGAGTATGCAGCACCAGTTTGGAACCCACACCTGGTGAAGCACATCAAGAAATTAGAGAAAGTGCAAAGGTTTGCAACATGACTAGTCCCAGAGCTAAAGGGAATATTCTACGAAGAAAGATAAAGGGGAATCGTCTTGACGACACTGGAAGACAGGAGGGTTAGGGAAGATATGATAACGACATAAAATACTGTGAGGAATTGACAAGATGGACAGAGACAGTTCGATCAGTGAGCAGGCGGAGCCAGGACCCGTGCAACCACAAATAGGAAAGTACTAATAGGTGAGTACACACACACACACACACACACACACACACACACACATACACACACACACACACACACACACACACACACACACACACACACACACACACACACACACACACACACACACACACACACACACACACCTTAATAAGGAATCGTTCAAGACACTGTACACTGTGTATGTTAGGCCCATACTGGAGTATGCAGCACCAGTCTGGAAGCCACACCTGGTCAAGCACGTCAAGAAGTTAGAGAAAGTACAAAGGTTTGCAACAAGGCTAGTCCCAGAGCTCAGGGGAATGTCGTACGAGGAAAGGTTGAGGAAAATCTGACTGACAACACTGGAGGACAGAAGGGTCAGGGGAGACATGATAACGACATACAAGATACTGCGGGGAATAGACAAGGAGGCCAGGAGCTTGAGCTCGACCCCTGCAACCTCAACTAGGTGAGTACAACTAGGTGAGTTCACACACACACACACACACACACACCCCACAAAACACACACACACACACACACACACAGAAACACACACACACACACACACACACACACACACACACACACACACACACACACACACACACACACACAAATACACACACACACACACACACTTGTTTGTTATTCCATCTGCATTTGTATACCACGGAAATATAAACACAAATGCAGTATAATGTGATCCTTTATTGACAACGTTTCACCCACACAGTGGGCTTTTTCAAGTCACACACGCATCTACCTGGGGTTGGAAGGTACGAGAGTATTTATAGTCAGAATGTTGAGGTCAGGTGGAGAATGCTGCATCTGTTGATCTACCGGGTGGGGTTATAGAGTCTTGGGTAGCTTGGCAGGGGTATTGGACAAGTTGTAGACCATCTGCAGTGTTCTATGTTCTTATGTGGGATAGCGATGAAAAAGTTTCTTGGCGAGTGGTTCAGCTATGTTATAGAAGCCATTGTTCTGGTTGAAATTGTTGGTTATAGAGATAAGCGATGATTCCAGGATTCTTCTGTATTGAGTGTTATCTTCTGTGGCTATAAGTCTTGAGTTTCTGTAGTTAATTAAATGGTTGTGTGAATTGCGATGTTGTACACAGGCATTCCTTGTATCGTCAGTCCTGCTTGCATATTGGTGTTCTGAAATGCGTGTTTGGAGGTTCCTTGTATACCACACCTTCAACTTCTTTTCTAAGACTGTGGTCTGGGAGGTATATTGGGGTTGGGGAAGTGGGAGACCTGGTAAGGAACTATGGGTTGTTGCTGTGGGGGTGGAGTTTGTAATGTAGTGGGTGGGGGCATTGGATGTGGCATGGGTGTTTTGATTTAGAGTGTTTGGTTGCACTGGGGTTGAGCCTCCCAACCAGGTCAACCCCAGTGCAACCAAACACTCTAAATCAAAACACGCATGCCACATCCAATGCCCCCACCACTACATTACAAACTCCACCCCCACAGCAACAACCCATAGTTCCTTACCAGGTCTCCCACTTCCCCAACCCCAATATACCTCCCAGACCACAGTCTTAGAAAAGAAGTTGAAGGTGTGGTATACAAATGCAGATGGAATAACAAACAAGTATGAGGAGTGGCACGAAAGAATCAAAGAGACATCCCAGACATATAGCACTCACAGAAACAAAACTCACCAGAATAATAACAGATTCAATCTTTCCATCGGATACCAAATCCTCAGGAAAGACAGAGGGAGGAGAGGGGAGGAGGAGTTGCACTGCTCATTAAAAACCAGTGGGATTTTGAGAAAATGGAAGAATGGATGGCATGGGCGAAAGGACCACTTAGTAGGAACAATCCAGTCTGAGGGACGTAAGGTGATAATTGCAGTAATGTACAACCACCACAGAACTGCAGGAGGCCAAGAGAAGAATACGATGAGAGCAACAGAGCAATGATCGACACACTAGCCGAGGTGGCCAGGAGAGCACACATGGGGGGAGCAAAGTTACTAGTTATGGGTGATTTCAATCACAAGGAGATTGACTGGGAAAACCTGGAGCCCATGGGGGTCCCGAAACATGGAGAGCCAAGATGATGGATGTGGTACTGGAAAACCTCATGCATCAACATGTTAGAGACACTACCAGAGAGAGAGGAGAGGATGAACCAGCAAGGCTGGACCTTGTATTCACCATGAGTAGTTCGGACATCGAGGGTATCATGTATGAAAGGCCCCTTGGAGCTAGTGATCATGTGGTTCTGTGCTTCGACTACATAGTTGAGCTCCAAGTGGAAAGAGTAGCAGGCTGGGAAAAACCAAACTACAAAAGGGGGAACTACTCAGGCATGAGGAACTTCCTTCAAGACATTCAGTGGGAGAGGGAACTGACAGGAAAACCAGTACAAGAAATGATGGACTATGTAGCAACAAAATGCAAGGAGGCAGAGGAGAGGTTTGTTCCCAAGTCCTTGGTTCACCCAAAGGTGTAGAGAGGCAAAAACTAGGTGTACTAGAGAATGGAAAAGGTACAGAAGACAGAGAACTCAGGAAAATAAAGAAATCAGCCGAAGAGCCAGAAACGAATATGCACAGATAAGAAGGGAGGCTCAGAGACAATATGAAAATGACATAGCATCAAAAGTAAAGACTGACCCGAAGCTGTTGTACAGCCACATCAGGAGGAAAACAACAGTCAAGGACCAGGTAATCAGACTGAGGAAGGGTGATGGGGAATTCACAAGAAACGACCAAGAGGTATGTCAGGAGCTCAACACAAGATTTAAAGAGGTATTTACAGTGGAAAGCAGTAGGACTCCGGAAATCAGAACAGGGGGACACACCAGCAAGTGCTGGATGAGGTACATATAACCAAGGAGGAGGTGAAGAAGCTGCTATGCGAACTTGACACCTCAAAGGCGGTGGGACCAGACAACATCTCTCCATGGGTCCTTAAAGAGGGAGCAGAGATATTGTGTGAGCCATTAACAAAGATCTTCAACACATCATTTGAAACTGGGCAACTCCCTGAGGTATGGAAAATGGCAATGTAGTCCCAATTTTTAAAAAGGGAGACAGACATGAGGCGCTAAACTACAGACCTGTATCACTAACGTGTATAGTATGCAAGGTCATGGAGAAGATCATCAGGAGGAGAGTGGTGGGGCACCTGGAAAGAAACAAGTGTATAATTGACAACCAGCACGGTTTCAGGGAAGGAAAATCCTGTGTCCAAACCTACTGATTTTTTATACAAGGTGACAGAAGTAAGACAAGAGAGAGGGGGGTGGAGACGCATTTTTTTTGGACTGCAAAAAGGCCTTCGACAAGTTCCTCAAAAGGGTTACTGTAAAAGCTAGGGATGGGCACACATAACGGGGAAGGCATGAAATGGATCAGAGAATACCTGACGGGGAGGCAACAACGAGTCATGGTACGCGCGGGGGTCAGAGTGGGCGCCTGTGAAAAGCGGGGTTCACAGGGTCAGTCAAGGACCTGTGCTGTTCTTGGTAATGTGAAGACATAACGGAGGGAAGCTGGGTGTCCTTGTTTGCAGTGATGGGGAAGTTAATGAAAGAATTAAAATCGGATGAGGATCAGGCAGGACTACAAAGAGCCCTGGAAGGCCAAGCCTGGCCCAGCAAGGCTCTTGAATTTAACCCCCCAAATGAAAAGTCATGAAGATTGGGGAAGGGCAAAAAAGCCCGCAGACACAATATGTTTAGATGGCCAAAGAGCAAACCTCACTCAAAAAAAAAGATCTGGGGGTGAGCAAAACACCGGATATCTCCTGAGGCGACATCAATCAGTAACTGCTGCGCATACGGGCGCCCGGCAAAAATACGGATAGCGTTCCAATACTCAGTAAGGATTGTTTAAGACTCTGTATACCATTTTGTCAGGCCCCTACTGGGTTGCAGCCGTTTGGAAACCAACCTAGTCAAGCACGTCAAGAAAAAATTTGAGAAAGTGCAAAGGTTTGCAACAAGTAGTCCCAGGTACGGGGGTTGTCCTAGAAGAAAGGTTTTAGGGAATCGGGCCTGCGACACTGGAGGCAAGGAGGGTCAGGGGGGACATGAAACGACTATAAAAAAACTGCGCGGAATAGACAAGGGGGACAAAGACGGATGTTCCCGAGATGGGCCCAAAAAATGGGTCACAATTGGGAAATTGAAGTCGATGAATCAAAAAGGGGTGTTAGGAAGTATTTCTTCGTCTGAGTGTCAAGTCGTGGAATAGTTAGAAAGTGAAGTAGTGGGGGGCGGGAACCATAATAGTTTTAAGGGGAGGGGATGATAAAGTCATGGAGAGGGAGAGAGAGGATCTAGTAGCAATCGTGAAGAGGGGGGGCCAGGGCTATGACTCGACCCCTTTTAACCCCAAATAGGGAGACACACCACCACACGCACACCCAAAAACACATAAACATACACACAATATAAAAAATTACACACTCACACACAGGTATACAATACTCCCCTCCCCCAACCTACACACAACATATATTTACAGAAGTTTAAGGAATAGAGATCCTAAAGTATAAAATAAAATGGTATCTCAAAATGGAGTCGTAAAGGCAAGGGAACCATGATATTGGTTGAAAAGGAAAAAAAAGGGGTTGAATGGCTAAGAAAAATTGGAAAAAGAATGGGAAAAAAGGCTAAATGAATTTACAAAAAAAATGTTAGAGGGAAAATATTTCAGAGGCAAAAAAGGGAAATCCGAGCGTAGTGGTGAGGCAAGATCAAAGACAGATTAAGAAATGGAAAGTTTTCCCAAACAGGATATAAAAAGAGGGCCAAAGGAACAAGGTGACTGAAATGGGAACATCAGCAGGCAGCGACGGGACTGAAGGAGGGGATGGAGCTAAGAAGTCTTTTGCAGCAGTAATATCAGGCCATCAAGGTGTCTGGGAGATGATAAGGGAAACAACAAAGGAGATGCTTAAATCAGATGCATAGATATAAGAACATCATTGCATTAAGAGGAGAGAAGGACGTGTCCCAGGTAGAAAATTTTCTGCAGACTTGGGGGTATTCGAAGGAAAAAAATCGACCAATCAAGTTGATATTCAAGACAGATGTGGTAAGGAGCAGGATACTACAACATAAGCCGCTGTTAAAGGACTCTCCAGGTTATCAACAAGTGTACCTCAATTGAGTCAGAACACGACAGGAAAAGGAACCACTGAGAGTGAGAGAAAGACGAAACCAGTGGAAGGAAAGAGAGGCAGGACAGTCAATGACAGACAGGAAAGACCAGCCTTTGGGGGAACATCAAACACAAATGCTTGCAGAAACCCCCCAACCCTTGTCACCAAATATCAACCAAGCACAATAACCAGAAACAAGACACATTTCATAGCCTCCACCCCCAGCAGCTTCCCACAATATTCTACCCTGCCTCCCATCCTCCCAACCTGCACCTCCCTCTGCCATCTCCCAAAATACAGTAATGGAAAGGAAGCTAAAGGTATGGTACACCAATACAGATGGAATAACAAGTAAGAGTGAAGAGTGGCAAGAACTAATCATTGATGCATCACCTGACATCATAGCACTAACAGAGACAAAACTTACAGGGATGGTAACAGATACAATCTTTCCACCTGGATATCAGATTATGAGGAAAGACAGAGAGAACAGAGGGGGGGAAGGAGTAGCACTGCTCACAAAAACCAAGGAGTTTGAGGAATGGGGGAATGGAAGAAGGGAAACAAACGCTTCATGAGGAACCACTTCAGACTGGGGGGGTCCAAAGATGATGGGCAGTGATGTATAACCCTCTGAACACAAGGAGGCAAGGCAAGAGTATGATGGAGCAATAAGAATTGTGGATTTAAATAGCTGAAGTGGCCAGGAGGGTCACAGGTGGACAAAATACTTATAATAGGAGATTTCAATCATAAGAGATTGATGGGAAAAACCTAGAGCAAATGTGGGGCCAGAAACATGGGGGGGCTAAGATGTTGGAGACTGTATTGGAGAACTTCTTTGCACCAGCATGTTAGGGATGAAAACCAGAGAGAGAGGAGAGGATGTTGCGGGAAAGGTGGATCTCATATTCACCTTGAATAGTTCGGGACATAGGAGTTATCACATGGGAAAAAACCCCTTGGCATTTGTGACCCATGATATCCTAAAGTTTTGAATATTTTAAAAGGGGTTAAAAACAGTGGAGAATGAGCACACGAGAACAACGTGAAAAGGGCCGACCCCCCCCCCAAAAAAGGGGGCCCTAGATAAAAAAGAAATTTTCCTGCATGAATGCGGGGGGAAAAAAAAACTAGGGGGGAAAGGGGACAGAACGAAATGAAATGTTGGAATTTTGTGATCACTAAGTGCAGGGGGGCCCCCAGAGGAGAATTTCCTTCCCAAAAAGGGTAACAAAAAAAATGGAAAGGCCATAGTGAGCCCAGGGTTTTAAATGGAGGTTTTAAAGAGCCCAAAAGAAAAGTGTGCTAGGGGCATGGAAAAGGAAATAAAAAATCCCAAAAGACTCAAGAAAAAAAGGGGAGTTGGGCAGAAAACCAAAAACGAAATGCGGGGTTAAGGAGAGAGGCCCAGAGGAAACCCCGAAAAACGACATAGCATAAAAAAAAAAAATTTTTAAACCCAAAAGTTGTTTACAATAAAATTTTTTGGGGGAAAAACCAACGTTAGGAACCAGGAAAATCAGTGGGGAAAGAAGGGGGGAGCTCGCAAAGAGTGTTTGGGAAGTATTTTATGGACAAAAACACAAGTTTTAGAGTAGTATTCACAATAGAGAAAAGGAAAAGATTCCAAAAAACCTTTGGGGGTAGGGCACCCACAGGTTTTTGGAACTTTACACTTTTAACCAAGATAGAGGTGAAGAAACTGCTGGGTAAAAAAACCAGATACCTAAAGGGGTTGGTGGGGCCAAATAAAAAAACCCCATGGAAAAGGGGGGGAAAGAGGGGGAAATGTGTTTTGACGTTTAGCGGAAATCTTCAGTAAATCTATCGAAATAGGCATTCCCTAGGGGTAAAAGACAGCAAATGTATTTCCATTTTTTAAGAAAGGAGCCCAAGTTGGGGCAACGTTAAACTACAGCCCAGTATTCCCTGGTTGTATAGTATGAAAAAATCATTGAAAAGATTATCAGGGGGGAGTGGGGGGAGCACATTGAAAAGACTGGGCTCATCCCTACAATCGCAGGCTTAAGAAAATGTGTGTAAGAGATGGGGAAAACCTTGGTTTACAAAACAACTTTAGTTTTACGATAAGGTACAGAAAATAAGACAGGAAGAGTGGGGTGGGTAGTTGATCTTTTTTTGGGGTTTCAAGGGAAGGGTTTTGACACGTACCCCCTAAGAACTGGTGCAAAAAAATTTAAAGGGGCAGACAGGAGTAATAGGGAAAGACTGAATGGAACAGGGGTACCTGACGGATGGGAAACAAAAAGGTGTTTTGGGACGTGATGAAGTGCCCGGGGTGGGCCCCACGTGTCGAGTGGGGGTTCCCCCAAGAGTCCCGTCCAGGTCCGGTGCTGTTTTTTTGTTACGTGAATGACATGGTGGGGAAAGGAAAAAATTCAGAAAGTGTCACTGTTCGCTTTATGATTTGAAACTGAAAAGGGGAAAACAATGGGCGAGGATCAGGGTTAAAATTACAAGGGGGTCTGGACAACTACAAGTCCCGGTCCCGGGCAAATTGCTCTTTGGGGTTTTAAACCCCCGTAATGTAAGGTCATGAAGATTGGGGGAAAAGGGGGCACAGAAGCCCAGATAGATGTACAGGGTTTGGGAAAAACAAAAAAAGCAAACTCGCTTTAAAAAAAAGGATCTTGGGGGGTTTTCCTTAAACGAACATGTTCCCCCGTGAACACATCAATGAAAAACTGCTGCAGCATATGGGGGATTAGCCCAAAAAAAAGATTTTGGGGGGTTTAGACTCTGAGTAAGGTCATTCACAACATTGTAACAGTGTACGTAAAACCTTTTCCGGAATATGCAGGCCAGTACAGAACCCACCCCGTCAAAAATGTCACAAATTGGAAAAAAAAAGCAAAAAATTTGCAATTTCGAAATTTGTTTCCCGGAAAATGGGGGGTAAAGTCTTATGAAAAAGAAAAAAGGGGAAATCAAACCCTTTTGCACTAGAGGAAAGGAGGGATAAAGGGGGGACACGATAACAAAGTTTTAAAATACTGAGAAAATTGACCCAAAGGGGGACAGGTTCCCAAAAGTTTTAGAGATGGGGAACAGGAACAAGGGGACCCAAACTGGAAATGAAAATCCAATGATCATAGGGTGTTTGGAAGTATTTCTTTAGTCTTTAGGGGTTGGGCAGGAATGGAATAAAAAAGGAGAGGAAGTAGGGGAAGCAAATTTTTCCCCCAAAAAACTTTTAAAAAGAGGGAAAGACAAATATGGAGCAGGGAGAGAGGGAATTATTTTCGACCAGGGAAGAGGCGGGGCCAGGAGCTATGAATCGACCCCTGCAACCACATATAGGTGAGCACACAACACACACACACACAGACACACACACACACACAGAACACAAGAAGAAAGGAAGAAACTGAGAGAGATGGTACAAAGGCGAAAGGAGGAAAGAGAGGGGATGGAGAAGACAGACAGGAGATCCCAGACCCAGGAAGAAGATCAAATACAGCCTCCCTCACAACCTCCTATAGAAGCCTCCCAACCAGGTCAACCCCAGTGCAACCAAACACTCTAAATCAAAACACCCATGCCACAACCAATGCCCCCACCCACTACATTACAAACTCCACCCCCACAGCAACAACCCATAGTTCCTTACCAGGTCTCCCACTTCCCCAACCCCAATATACTTCCCAGACCACAGTCTTAGAAAAGAAGTTCAAGGTGTGGTATACAAATGCAGATGGAATAACAAACAAGTATGAGGAGTGGCACGAAAGAATCAAAGAGACATCCCCAGACATAATAGCACTCACAGAAACAAAACTCACCAGAATAATAACAGATTCACAGTCTTTCATCCGGATATCAAATCCTCAGGAAAGACAGAGGGAGGAGAGGGGGAGGACGAGTTGCACTGCTCATTAAAAACCAGTGGGGTTTTGAGAAAATGGAAGGAATGGATGGCATGGGCGAAAGGGACTACTTAGTAGGAACAATCCAGTCTGAGGGACATAAGGTGATAATTGTAGTAATGTACAACCCACCACAGAACTGCAGGAGGCCAAGAGAAGAATACGATGAGAGCAACAGAGCAATGATCGACACACTAGCCGAGGTGCCAGGAGAGCACACATGGGGGGAGCAAAGTTACTAGTTATGGGTGATTTCAATCAAAGGAGATTGACTGGGAAAACCTGGGCCCCATTGGGGTCTCGAAACATGGAGAGCCAAGATGACGGATGTGGTCCCTGGAGAACCTCATGCATCAACATGTTAGAGAAAACTACCAAGAGAGAGGGAGAGGATGACCAGCAAGGTTGGACCTTGTATTCACCATGAGTAGTTGGGACATCGAGGGTATATGTATGAACAGGCCCCTGGGAGCTGGGTGGTCATGCGGTTCTGTCTTCGACTACATAGTTGAGCTCTAAGTGGAGAGAGTAGCAGGAATAGGTTTGGGAAAAACCAAACTACAAAAGGGGGAACACTCAGGCTGAGGAACTTCCTTCAAGACATTCAGTGGGAGAGGGAACTGACAGGAAAACCAGTACAAGAAAAGATGGACTATGTAGCAACAAAATGCAAGGAGGCAGAGGGGAGGTTTTTTCCCCAAAGGGGAAAAAGAAATAATGGGAAGAACAGAACGAGTCCCTTGGTTCACCCAAGGTGTAGGGAGGCAAAAAATAGGTGACTAGAGAATGGAAAAGGGACAGAAGACAGAGAACTCAGGAAAATAAAGAAATCAGCCGAAGAGCCAGAAACGAATATGCACAGATAAGAAGGGAGGCTCAGAGACAATATGAAAATGACATAGCATCAAAAGTAAAGACTGGGCCCGAAGCGTTGTACAGCCACATCAGGAGGAAAACAACAGTCAAGGACAGGTAATCAGACTGAGGAAGGGTGATGGGGAATTCTCAAGAAACGACCGAGAGGTATGTCAGGAGCTCAAAACAAGATTTAAGAGGTATTTACAGTGGAAACCAGTAGGACTCCAAGAAATCAGAACAGGGGGGCACCACAGCAAGTGCTGGATTTAGGTACTAATAACCAAGGAGGAGGTGAAGAAGCTGCTATGCGAACTTGACACCTGAAAGGCGGTGGGACCCGACAACAACTCTCCATGGGTCCTTAAAGAGGGAGCAGAGATATTGTGGAGCCATTAACAAAGATCTTCAACACACATTTGAAACTGGGCAACTCCCTGAGGTATGGAAAATGGCAAATTTAGTCCCAATTTTTAAAAAGGGAGACAGACATGAGGCACTAAACTACAGACCTGTATCACTAACGTGTATAGTATGCAAGGTCATGGAGAAGATCATCAGGAGGAGAGGGTGGGGCACCTGGAAAGAAACAAGTGTATAATTGACAACCAGCACGGTTTCAGGGAAGGAAAACCCTGTCCCCAAACCTACTAGAGTTTTATGACAAGGTGACAGAAGTAAGACAAGAGAGAGAGGGGTGGATCGACTGCATATTTTTGGACTGCAAGAAGGCCTTCGACACAGTTCCTCACAAGAGGTTACTGCAAAAGCTAGAGGACCAGGCACACTAACAGGAAAGGCACTGCAAAAGGATCAGAGAATACCTGACAGGGAGGCAACAACGAGTCATGGTACGCGACGAGGTGTCAGAGTGGGCGCCTGTGACAAGCGGGGTTCCACAGGGGTCAGTCCTAGGACCTGTACTCACCTAGTTGTACTCACCTAGTTGAGGTTGCAGGGGTCGAGTCCAAGCTCCTGGCCCCGCTTCTTCACTGGTCGCCCAAGGTCACTCTCCCTGAACCATGAGCTTTATCGTACCTCTGCTTAAAGCTATGTATGGATCCTGACCACACATTTGCTTCCCAAACTATTCCACTTCCTGACTACTCTGTGGCTGAAGAAATACTTCCTAACATCCCTTTGATTCATCTGTGTCTTCAACTTCCAACTGTGTCCCCTTGTTACTGTGTCCAGTCTCTGGAACATCCTGTCTTTGGGCCACCTTGTCAATTCCTCTCAGTATTTTGTAAGTCGTTTACATTCCCCCTATCTCTCCTGTCCTCCAGTGTCGTCAGGTTGATTTCCCTTAACCTCTCCTCATAGGACATACCTCTTAGCTCTGGGACTAGTCTTGTTCCCAAACCTTTGCACTTTCTCTAGTTTCTTTACATGCTTGGCTAGGTGTGGGTTCCAAAACGGTGCCGCATACCCCAATATGGGCCAAAACGTACACGGTGTATGGGGTCCTGAACGATTCCTTTTTAAAGTTTGTCGGAATGCTGTTCTGAGGTTACCAGGCGCCCATATGCCTTGCAGCAGTTATTTGGTTTATGTGCGCTTCAGGAGATGTGCCGGGGTTTAAATACTCACCCCAAGATTTTTTTTCCTTGAGTGATGTTTGTAGTCTCTGACCCCCTAGACGTACTCCATCTGCGGTCTTCTTTCCCCCTTCCCCAATCCTCATGACTTTGCATTTGGGTGGATTGAACTCCAGGAGCCAGTTGCTGGACCAGGTCTGCAGCCTGTCCAGATCCCTTTGTATTTCTGCCTGGTCTTCGATCGAATGAATCTTTCATCAACTTCACGTCATCTGCAAACAGTGACACCTGGAGTTTATTCCTTCCGTCATGTCGTTCACAAATACCAGAAACAGCACTGGTCCTAGGACTGACCCCGTGGGACCCCACTGGTCACGGGTTTGCCCACTCTGACACCTCGCCTCGTACCATTACTCGCTGCTGTCTTCCTGACAAGTATTCCCTGATCCATTGCAGTGCCTTCCCCGTTATTCCTGCTTGGTCCCTCCAGTTTTTGCACTAATCTTTGTGTGGTACTGGTTCAAACGCCTTCTTGCAGTCTAAGAATATGCAATCCACCCACCCCTCTCTCTCTTTTCTTACTGCTGTCACCAGTCATAGAACTCCAGTAGGTTTGTGACACAGAATTTCCCGTCTCTGAAACCATGTTGTCTGCTGGTGATGAGATCATCCTTTCAGATGTTCCACCATTCTTCTCCTGACAATCTTTTCCATGATTTTGCATGCTAATACTGTCAGTGACACTTTCTGTAGTTTAGTGCTTCATGTCTGTCTCCCTTTTTAAAGATTTGGTACCACATTTGCTGTCTTCCATGCCTCAGGCAATCTCCCTGTTTCGATAGATGTATTGAATAATTGTTGTTAGAGGTACACATAGCGCCTCTGCTCCCTCTCTCAGGACCCATGGAGAGATGTTATCTGGCCCATTGCCTTTGAGGTATCTAGCTCACTCAGAAGCCTCTTCACTTCTTCCTCGGTTGTGTGTACTGTGTCCAGCACATGGTGGTGTACCCCACCTCTCCGTCTTTCTGGAGCCCCTTCTGTCTCCTCTGTGAACACTTCTTTGAATCTCTTGTTGAGTTCCTCACATACTTCACTGTCATTTCTTGTTGTCTCTCCTCCTTCCTTCCTTAGCCTGATTACCTGGTCTTTGACGGTTGTTTTCTTCCTGATGTGGCTGTATAACAGCTTCGGGTCAGAACCTGTGCTGTTCTTGGTATACGTGAACGACATAACGGAAGGGATAGACTCAGAAGTGTCCTTGTTTGCAGATGATGTGAAGTTAATGAGAAGAATCAAATCGGACGAGGATCAGGCAGGACTAGAAAGAGACCTGGACAGGCTACAAGCCTGGTCCAGCAACTGGCTCCTTGAATTTAACCCTGCCAAATGCAAAGTCATGAAGATTGGGGAAGGGCAAAGAAGACCGCAGACACAATATAGTTTAGATAGCCAAAGACTGCAAACCTCACTCAAGGAAAAAATTCTGGGGGTAAGTATAACACCGAGCATATCTCCTGAGGCGCACATCAATCAGATAACTGCTGCAGCATACGGGCGCCTGGCAAACCTACGGATAGCGTTCCGATACCTCAGTAAGGATTCGTTTAAGACTCTGTATACCATCTAATTAAGCCCCATACTGGAGTATGCAGCACCAGTTTGGAATCCACACCTAGTCAAGCACGTCAAGAAATTAGAGAAAGTGCAATGGTTTGCAACAAGACTAGTCCCAGAGCTACGGGGATTGTCCTATGAAGAAAGGTTGAGGGAAATCGGCCTGACGACACTGAAGGCCAGGAGGGTCAGGGGAGACATGATAACGACATATAAAATACTGCGCGGAATAGACGAGGTGGACAAAGACGGGATGTTCCAGAGATGGGACACAGACACAAGAGGTCACAATTGGAAGTTGAAGACTCTGATGAATCAAAGGGATGTTAGGAAGTATTTCTTCAGTCATAGAGTAGTCAGGCCATGGAATAGCCTAGAAAGTGATGTGGTGGAGGCAGGAACCATACATAGTTTTAAGGCGAGGTATGATAGAGCTCATGGGGCAGGGAGAGAGAGGACCTAGTAGCAATCAGCGAAGAGGCGGAGCCAGGAGCTGTGACTCGACCCCTGCAACGACAAATAGGTGAGTACAAATAGGTGAGTACACACACACACACACACACACACACACACACACACACACACACACACACACACACACACACACACACACACACACACACACACACACACACACACACACACACACACACGTGCCTTTTGGCTTAAATAGCAATGCTCTTGCCGAATAAGGCAAACGAAATTTGTGTATGCACTAATTTCGCAAAAATCATTCTGAAACTAACGAAAAAAATATATTTCATTGTGTTTGTTTATTATTAAATTATTGTAAACTTATCTAAAATATATTTAGTTGAATTAGGCTAAATTAAATTGCGCTTGTTATAATAAGGTTAGGTAAGTTTTCTAAGGTACTTTTTGTACAAAATCATTAATTTTTACATTAATATAAATGAATAAAGTAATATGTCTTTGAACGTATAAGAGAAAATTTTAGAAAGGACTTAATTTTCAATAAGATCTTGCTGCTAATTAACCAATTTTACCTATCCAGCACGACATTATATATATATATATATATATATATATATATATATATATATATTATATATATATATATATATATTATATATATATATATATATATATACATACATTATATATATATATATATATATATATATATTATATATATATATATATATATATATATATATATATATATATATATATATATATATATGTATATATATGCATCGATGCTAGTTTATCTAATGCTGTTTGAAAAAGGCTACATAAAAACAATCATAAGTGGTGGAAGACAAACAATGGAAACAAAGCAATGATGACTGGACGTTATGAGTCAAGCTCTGCTGATCTACCTACAAATATAAACAAAGAGTATAGTTTACTTTAGAAATGGTTTCTCACACTTTGTTAAGAACCACATTGATTTAGTGACCTCACTGATTTAGGGACCACTTTGATTTAGGGACCACTTTGATTTAGGGATCAATTTGATTTAAGGACCACTTTGATTTAGAGACTACTTTGATTTAGGGACCACTTTGATTTAGGGGTCACTTTGATTTAGGGATCACTTTGATTTAGGGGCCACTTTGATTTAGGGGCCACTTTGATTTAGGGATCACTTTGATTTAGGGGCCACTTTGATTTAGGGGCCACTTTGATTTAGGGATCACTTTGATTTAGGGATCACTTTGATTTAGGGACCACTTTGATTTAGGGACCACTTTAATTTAGGGACCACTTTGATTTAGAGACCACTTTGATATAGGTACCGCTTTGAGTTATGGACCAGCTAATTTAAGGACCACATAGAGTTAGGGACTACAATGATTTATGAACCACTTTGTTTCAGAGATCACATCGATTCCGGGATCACACTGATTTAGGGATCACCTTGATTTAATGACCACTTTGATTTAATAACCATTCTTAACTGACGGTTAATTCTGATTTAAAAATATTGCTCCCCCTGAATGGGGCCCAATATATATATACTGTAATTCTGATATATATTACCGCTTGATATATTTTTATATTTCAAGGACTCCCTTGAAAAGTCTTCTTTTAAGGACTACATTAATTTAAAAGCCCATCTGGAAATTGCACACAGTCTATAACTTTTATGCCAATATTTGGCAAGGAGAAGAATAATATATGTTGACTATTCTGCAATGAGTTTTGATGAAATTGAATTCATCAGCAATGTGTTGCTACACTATTGTATGTGATGATTACAGAGTGGAAACCAAAGCTAGCAGTGTTTATCTGTTAAATTCCATCACTGGGGGAAGTGCCTGGGGTGGTTGGAGGGGTGGCGTACTTGGGGTGGTGGCATAGGAGGGGTGACGTACCTGGGGTGGGGGTGACGTACCTGGGGTAGTGGCATAGAAGGGGTGATGTGCCTGGGGTGGTGGCATAGGAGGGGTGACGTACCTGGGGTGGTGGCATAGGAGGGGTGACGTACCTCGGGTGGGAGTGACGTACCAGTGGTGGTGGCATAGGACGGGTGACGTACCTGGGGTGGGGGTGACGTACCTGGGGTAGTGGTATAGAAGGGGTGACGTACCTGGGGTGGTGGCATAGGAGGGGTGACGTACCTCGGGTGGGAGTGACGTACCAGTTGTGGTGGCATAGGACTGGTGAAGTACCTGGGGTGGGGGGTGACGTACCTGGGGTGGGAGTGACGTACCTGGGGTAGTGGCATAGGAGGGGTGACGTACCTAGGGTGGGGGTGACGTACCTGGGGTGGGAGTGACGTACCTGGGGTGGTGGCATAGGAGGGGTGACGTACCTGGGGTGGGAGTAACGTACCTGCGGTGGGAGTGACGTACCTGCGGTGGGAGTGACGTACCTGGGGTGGTGGCATAGGAGGGGTGACGTACCTGGGGTGGGGGTGACGTACCTGGGGTGAGGGTGACGTACCTGGGATGGGAGTGACATACCTTGGGTAGTGGCATAAGAGGGGTGACGTACCTGTGGTGGTGGCATAGGAGGGGTGACGTACCTGGGGCGGGAGCGATGTACCTGGCGTTTGGGTGATGTACTTGGGGTGGGAGTGACGTATCTGGGGTGGGGGAGACGAACCTGGGGTGGGAGTGACGTACTTGAGGTGGGCGTGACGTACCTGGAGTGGTGGTGACGTACCTGGGGTGGGGGCATGGGGGGAGAGTACAGTAGCGACGTTCGTAACGGTCACCACATAGGACGCCGCCATTGCGAGGTTGCACGATGATGTTCCTGGACCGCTGTTGCAGCGCCTCTGGTCCGCACGAGTGTGTGCACGGTGACCAAGGTCCCCACTCACCCATTACGCACTCCACCTGTCATGGGGGAGACACTGTTAGTGCCTGATGGGTGAGGAAGGTCCTCACTCACCCATAACATACTTAACATATCATACGGGAGACAGTGGGGAGGGATGAGATAGGTCCCCATTCACCCACCAACATTCAAGTTATTATTGTTTGTGCCAGGCAGAGCGAACATCTCTTGTGTTCTTCAAGTCTATCAGAAAGAGAGGGAGTCCATTTTCACCTAAGTATAATAGAGGAGGACCAGGGTATAGAGTAGACGCCGGAAACTTCGGCAACTGGAGGATAAGTTTGAACTTGATTACAAATACGATACCTAGAGGACGGAGGACGTAATTAAGATTTTGTATACTGGAAATATAGGAAAGGCAGAGTGCTGGAGCTTGGCATGGAAGTTTGCCGAGGTTATGAAATTTGAACAATAATCAAGGCCAGAGAATGAGTTGAAAAGAGTGAAAATTACAGAGTGGAGTAATTGAAGATCGCAGATGCGATGGGCGCGGAGAGAGAAAAACAGGAAAACTTTTCTCGAAAGACTGAGCATGGCATGGGAAGTGGTGAATGTACAATGGTATTGTGTCTTGGCCTGCCATCATCAGAAAAATGGAAATGATGAAACATGAAGAACGAAAGGGAAGCATAGAGTTGAATTCCCATTCACTTTTGACCTTCACAGATTGCTGAAGTCATCACAGATTGCTGAGGTCATCACAGATTGCTGAGGTCATCAAAAGCTGGTTGGACGAGATCAGAGCAGACAGAGAGCAAAGACCATTTATATAGTGAAGAGTTATATTCCTAATCACCTTTAAACTTCATAGACGTACAAAATTGTTGAGGGCATGTTGATCTGGTTGGGCCAGGGAGCAAAGACCATTTCAATAGCGAAGTCAGTGAGGACGAACCCCAACAGCAGGAAGCAGAACAATTTTAAAATATCCCACACAATGGTCAGGCAGCCCAGGGTGCAGAAATGAGCCCCACAGCTACACCAAAATATTGAGAATAGAAGTTTCCCATTAATTATTGCTCCGGATTTAAGTTGTTTATATGTACCTTTATAAAAGAAAAATATCATGTAAATCGGTATTAATCCGGATTCAAGACGTTTATGAGTACCTTGGCACCGTCTTCAAAGTCGTAATCCGTCGCTGTGGCGCCACCAGGCACAGACGAAGCAGGATTAACGTTGTCGGAGTGGGCGGGGGATTGAGTGTGGGCGGGTGACTGGGCCAGGGAAGGTGAATGGGCGTGGGTGGCTGAGTGGGTGTGGGCGGGCGGTATAGGGAAGGGCGGGTTGAAGAGGGCTGGGGCTATATAATCCTCGTCACGGTCGTAGCGGGCCAACCCCGCAGCCTGGTAGGGCTGGTAGACCTCGGGCTGGTAGGGCTCGGGCTGGTAGACCTGGGGCTGGGCTGGTTCTGGCATCTCTCGGTGTAGACTCAGGCTCTCAAGACCCTTGTAGCCCTCATCTGTAGCAGGGAGAATCATTAATCACACCCGTTGGAGGGCCGCTGGGGCTAGTCGAGGACTCTGAGGAATGTGGAGGCTAGATGAGTGCTATGGAGGCTAGTCGTGGATTATGGAGGCTATTTGAGTGCTCTGGGGGCTAGTTGAATGCTGAATGGGCTAGCTGAATGTTGTGGGGACTAATTGGTAGCTGTGTCGGGTCTTTGCAGAATGTTTTGAGAGCTAGATGAATAATTTTGGGCATGTTGAGTGCTGACTGGAATAGTTGAGTGTTGTGAGAGCTAGGTGAGTGTTGTAGGGCAAGTTGAGTATTATGGGGGCTAGTTGAGTGCTGTGGGGTCTAGATGAAAGCTATGGTAGCTAGTTGAGTGCTGTGTGGGCTAGTTGAGTGTTATGTTATTTATTTATTTATTTATTTATTTATTTATTTTATGTCTTTGCAAACAGTACATTGAGATTTTGTATTTACAATAGTGGGTTGCAATGCAAAGAGAGCCTCTATTATGCCTAGGCATTATGGGCCAACTTAACATTACTGGCTTACAGACTACTTAACGTTAAGGAGTATATCATAGATGTACAGTAGGATAGTAATTATTTCATAGTTATACAGTAGATTATTAATTATAAATGAATCAAAATTTATATAAGACAAAAGATATATTCATATATTCGAAAATGCTTTTTGTGAAAACAATGATTCAATTATATTCCTGTCAACAATGGATAAAAGATTCAAAGTGATTGTTGAAGTTATGATGTGGGAGTACATAAGTGAGTATGTGAGTACTGAGTATTTAGCATTTAGTCTATGGTGATTAATGGATTTAAGGATGCTGGATGTTAGCCAGGGATTATTCAGTCTCTTTGTTGTGATCTGTTTATTTTTTGGGGGGCAATGTTTGTTATAGAGGCATTGGGCTTTCTTTAGAAAATTATTTATACATTCATTCATATCTGTATATGTTTCGAGCTCATTTTGCCAATCGATGTTATTCATAGCTGCTATGAAGTTGTTAACTGCTGTCTCGTTATGTAATCTGAAGGTTACTTTAGTAATGTCTTGTGGCAGTTTGCCACAAGGGCCCGGGTTCGATTCCCGGCGGGTGGAAACATTCGACACGTTTCCTTACACCTGTTGTCCTGTTCACCTAGCAGCAAATAGGTACCTGGGTGTTAGTCGACTGGTGTGGGTCGCATCCTGGGGGACAAGATTAAGGACCCCAATGGAAATAAGTTAGACAGTCCTCGATGACGCACTGACTTTCTTGGGTTATCCTGGGTGGCTAACCCTCCGGGGTTAAAAATCCGAACGAAATCTTATCTTATCTTATCTTAAAGGAGATATGGTGTTTGTCCAGATGTGGTCTATTAAGGAGATGCTTGTCTCGGTGATTCTTGTAGGCTTAGATATTGCTGGTAGCAACAGGCAGTTATTCATTGTGTTTGTGAATTCGGTTAGTTGTGGGTCCTAGTCGTGTAGTATGTTTATGTTGAAATCTGTTAGTAGTAGGTGGTCTTTATTGATGTGTGCATCAGTAATCATGTTTCATAGTTTTTCACTAAAGTGGTAAATGTTTGACTGTGGTACTCTGTAGATGTTTATAACTGTGAGGGGTTTTTGCAGGTCTTTTGATTTAAATTTGGCTATGATGTATTCTCCATGTTCGTCCCTTGTGCAAGATTTATTGATACATTCGAGCTCATATGAGTAGTATATAGCTGTTCCTTCCCCTTGCTGGCCTGTTCTACAGTTGTGTATGGCCATGTAGCCAGGAATGGTATAGACATCTGTAATATCAGGCTTAAGTCAGGTTTCTGTGAGTGTGATGATTGATATATTGGAATGAAGGGAATTGAGTAATGCTGTGAGGTCATCATAATGTTTACTCAAGGATCTGATATTGTAGTTAAAGATGGTTATGTTATTGTTTGCACTGAGTAATGTCTTTGCTTGGTCTGCTGTGTAGTAATTACAGTTACTGGTTGATTCGTGTAATTCATTTCGTAAAAAGTTTACACCAGGATCTATGTCTGTAATCATAGGATGAGAGTAATTTTACAAACTAGATTTTCTGAGTAAAATAATATAAGATTTATATTGAATCTACAACTAGACTTATGACTAAGACTCCGTGATTATTCTAAAACTTGTAAAAATTTAAAAGAAAAGGGATTATTGCAGAATAGATAATTCAGTTATACACTTAAGCATCTATCAGCACCTTAATTATTTTAACAAATGTGAGTTTATGAACTACGGTAGATATTTACAGCTAAAATAAAGGAGCTAGTGAACATAATAATAAAAGAATGTATTAAAAGCAAAATCAGTAGCACCTGAGGTAGTCAATAGCACCTGGAGTATTTTAATAAATGTGACTATATGGACAAGAGGGAAAAAAATATTAAATCTCCTGAAAGTAGCCTATTAATTGCTGTTAGAACTAGGAGTATAGCAATTACTGAATAAAGGGCAGCACAATGTAGTGATATATAGAGAATTATTTCAGGAGAAATGTAAAAAGGGACTAAATTAAGTAGAGGTAAAACAACCTTTAAATGGACTGACACTATGATATGAAATTAATCTGAGAGTAGGATTTGCCTTATAGCATAAAGTTTGAGCAATTAATATCACTAAAGAAATATTATTTGAGGTAGTTGATAATAGCTAGTGGAAGATGGTACAAGGAACTGCACAGTAGTGTAGTAGGAGCGTACACTAGTTGGTTATTTATAGTTTGGGAGCGCAGGGAAAATTAGGTAAGATTATAAAAGAATTATAACAGTGCTTAAGTAGGAATAAATGGTAATACAGATATTATTACAGAGCAAGTATCTTATTAACAAGTAATAAATTGTGAAAGGGAAGTCTGGGAAGATGACACAAATTGGGTCACACAAGGAACTGTGTGGGATACATGGGATAATGAGGTAGTAAATACTATCTAGGAGGTGATAGTACAGGGATTAGTTCAATAATGGCATAATAACATGCACTAACATAGTACAATGATTTGGTCACTAATATCAGTCAGACTCTGTAATGTTTGCGTCTTGAAGGAAGTTCACTAGTTCATTTTCATTTGTAATATAGTACACACAGCCTACATTTGTTTTTCTTACTAGAATTTGTCCATCACGTGCAAAACACTGGTGAATTTTATCATTATTCTCACGTTTTAGTTTTCTCACTCTGTACAGGAGGTTCTGTCGTTTTCTTGTGAGACTCATCTATGTATATATCTTTTTTTGCTTTAATAGATGAACTTATTTGATCTTTTTTTGTCTTGTGTGTGAAATCTGAGCATAACACTTTTTCTCCCTTGGTTCTCTAGTAACCGTGATTCTTTCATTTCCGACACTGGCACATTAACATGTAGGTGGTCGTGTATGATCCGGGGAGTTGTAGCTTTGCAGTTGGTATGGTTTAATTCACTAGGAAATAGTGGACTGTTAATTACTACTGCATCGGCTAGCTTATCTTGCTCTGCCTTATCATCTTGGTAAGCAAAATAATTGGTCAGTTGGATATCCATGTTTTTTTTCCAGTCCTTGACAGCATCACCAATCTTTGTGTTTAGGGAAGTTATTTGATCTGTGTGACTGGCTATGACTGATTGGAGGGTCTTGCCAAAATCAGTCGTGCCAGTTGATGTTAGCTGTTGTGCAAGGCTGTTGATCTTATTCTCAAGGTGAAGTAACTTAGGTTCATGGCTTGTTATTGTTGCACGGAGAATCATATTTTCAGCACGAAGATTCAAGTTACCCGCCGTTAGGGTGGTGATGTAATTCTTTAGAGTGTCAGGATCATTAGTCATACCTGGGAACATATCAGATGGGTTAAATCCTATGAAGGCAGTAGAGGTAGAGAGGGAGTCAGTCACGGTTGGTGTTGTTGTAGTCGAGTCACCTTGGTTGGTGGGTGAGGGTGAGTCGGCCATGTTTGTTGTTGGTGATGCGTCGCTCTGAGTGGTGAGGGGGTAGATGTAGAATAGTTGAGTGTTGTATAGGTTAGTTAAGCGTTATATGGGCTAGTTGAGCGTTGTATGGGCTAGTTGAGTGTTGTATGGGCTAGTTGAGTGCTGTATAGGCTAGATGAGTGTTGTGTGGGCTGGTTGAAAGCTGTGAATGCTAGTTTATTTGTATTGTAGTTGTGCGACCTGAACGACCATGCAATGTGTTGTTGGTGATAGAAGGAGAGATCCAGCGTGTCAACACTGCTCTGCGTTTTAGGAGATCTAGTTGAGTGCTGATGGGGCTGACTGAATGGTGTGGTGGCTAGTTGACAGGTGTGGAGGTCTAGTTAAGTGTTGTGGGGTGTGAGTTCTGTGGGGAACGGCTCTAGCTCTAGCTAGAGTCGTTCCCCTGAACGAATTTACCTGGACTTCCTACTCTTTACTGCAACACTGCAAGCTCCTGAAGATGTGCTGATTGCAACACCAAAAGCCTAGAGCTATCACTCAACTTTTCCTGTGGTTGTTGTAGCATATATATATATATATATATATATATATATATATATATATATATATATTATATATATATATATATATATATATATATATATATATATATATATATATACTATTATATATATATTAAATATGTCGTGCCGCATATGTAAAACTGGTCAATTAGCAAGAACTCATTTAAAATTAAGTCCTTTCTAAAATTTTCTCTTGTATGTTTAAAGATATATATTTTTCATCATTGTTAAGGTTAAAAATTTTAATTTTGCTCCAAAAGAATCTTAGAAAACTTACCTAACCTTATTATAACAAGAATAATTTATTTTAGCCTAACCCAACTAAATATATTTTAGATTTGTTTACAATAATTTAATACTAAACAAACACAGTGAAATATATTTTTTTCGTTAGGTTCAGAATGATTTTGGCGAAATTATTGCATACACAAATTTTCGCTTGTCCTATATGACAAGATGAGCGTTGCTATTTAAGCCAAGATCGCAATAGCTCTGCCTATTCGGCACGACATATATATATATATATATATATATATATATATATATATAATATTATATATATATATATATATATATATATATATATATATATATTTGTGGAGAAGAGGGAATATAATTGTATAAATTCAAGGATTATGTGGATTAAAATAAGGGTTGGATGCGAAAAGTGGGTCATAATAAGTGTGTATGTAGCTGGAGAAAAGAGGAGTGTAGAGTAGAGGGAACGAGAGACTTTCTGAGATGTTAAGCGAGTTTGTAGGAACTTTTGAACTAAGTGAGAGAGTAATTGTAGTAGGGGACCTTAGTGCTAAAGGATGTTGTAGGCAAGTTTGGAGTGCCAGGTGTAAATGATAATGGGAGCCCTTTGATTGAACTTTGTATAGATAGAGATTTGGTTATAGGTAATACATATTTTAAGAAAAAGAAGATAAATAAGTATACAAGATATGATGCAGGACGTAATGACAGTAGTTTGGTGGACTACGTATTGGTAGATAAAAGACTATTGGGTAGGCTTCAAGATATACATGTTTATAGAGGGGAAATAGATATATCAGATCACATTTTAGTTGTAGCTACAGTGAGAGTACAAGGTAGATGGCATACAAGGAAAATGGATGGTAAGAGAAAGGTGAAGGTTTATGAGCTAAAGGAGGAGGCAGTTAGGGTAAGATACAAACAAGTATTGGAGGATAGATGGGCTAGTGAGAGTATAGACAATAAGGTCGAAGATGAATGGGGTAAGTTTAAAAATGTAGTGTTAAAGTGTCCAGAGACGTTTGTGATTATATGAAAGAGGGTGCGGGAGGGAAGAAGAGCGATTGGTGGAATAATGATGTAAAGAGAGTAGTGAGAGAGAAAAAGTTAGCATACGAGAGGTTTTAACAAAGTAGAAGTGAGGCAAGTAGGGAGGAGTATATGGAGAGAAAAAGAGAGGTTAAGAGAGTAGTGAAGCAACGTATAAAGAGAGCAAATGAGAAAGTGGATGATATGTTATCAACAAATTTTGTTGAAAATAAGAAAAAGTTTTGGAGTGAGATTAATAAGTTGAGGAAGCCTAGGGAACGAGTGCATTTAGTAGTTAAAAATAGGAGAGTAGAGTTACTACATGGAGAGTTAGAGTTATTGGGAAGATGGAGGGAATATTTTGAGGAATTGTTAAATATTGATGAAGATATGGAAGCTGTAATTTCCTATATAGGGCAAGGAGGAATAACATCTTGTAGGAGTGAGGAAAGTAAGTTGTGAGTGTTGGGGAAGTTCGTGAGGCAGTGGGTAAAATGAAAGGGGGGGAGTAATTCAGCTGGTAATGATGGAAATAAAGATAGAACTGTTAAAAGCGAGAGGGGTTATAGTTCTGGAGTGGCTGGTGCTTTTATTTAATAAATGTATAGAAGAGGGTAAGGTACCCAGAGATTGGCAGAGAGCATGCATAGTTCCTTTGTATAAAGGCAAAGGGAACAAAAGAGAGTGCAAAAATTATAGGGGGATGAGTCTGTTGAGTGTACCAGATAAAGTGTATGGTAGAGTTATTATTGAAAAAATTAAGAGTATGACGGAGAGCAGGATAGCAGATGAACAAGGAGGCTTTAGGAAAGGTAGGCAGTGTGTAGACCAAGTGTTTGCAATGAAACATATAGGGGTGAACAGTATTTAGATAAGGGTAAAGAGGTGTTTGTGGCATTTATGGATTTGGAAAAGGCATATGATAGAGTGGATAGGGTGGATAGGGGAGCAATGTGGCAGATGAATAGAGTAGGAGGCACGTTACTGAAAGCAGTGAAGAGTTTTTATGAGGATAGTGAGGTTCAGCTTAGAGTATGTAGGAGAGAGGGAGATTATTTCCCAGTAAAAGTAGGATTAGACAAGGATGTGTGATGTCACCGTGGTTGTTCACTATATTTACAGATGGGGTTGTTAGAGAAGTGACTTGTCGGGTGTTGGCAAGAAGTATGGGGATAAAAGATAAAAAGAGTCAAGCACAAAGTGGAAGTTGTCACAGCTTCTCTTTGTTGATGACACTTTGGGAGATTCTGAAGAGCAGTTGCAGAGGCTGGTGGATGAGTTTGATAAGGAATATAAAAGAAGAAAATTGAAAGTGAATGTAGGAAAGAGTAAGGTGAAGAGGATAACAAGAAAAATTAATAATGAAAGATTGGATATCATGTTGAAGGAAGAGAGTATGGAGGAGGTGAATGTATTCAGATATTTAGGAGTGGACGTGTCAGGAGATGAGTCTATGAAAGATGAAGTGAATCACAGAACTGACGAGGGGAAAAAAAGGTGAATGGTACACTGAGGAGCCTGTGGAGACAAAGAACTTTGTCCATGGAAGCAAAGAGTGGAATGTATGAGAGTAGAATTATACCAATGGTCTTAAATGGGTGTGAAACATGGGTGGTGAATGTTGCAACAACAAGAAGGCTGGAGGCAGTGGAGATGTCATGTCTGAGGGCAATGTGTCTTGTGAATATAATGCAGAGAATTCGTAGTTTGGAAATTATGAGGAGGTGCGGGATTACCAAAACTATCATCAAGAGGGCTTAGGAGGGGTTATTGAGGTGGTTCGGACATGTTGGAACAAAATAGAATGACTTCGAGAGTGTATAAATCTGTAGTGGGGGGAAGGCGGGGTAGAGGTCGGCCTAGGAAAGGTTGGAGGGAGGGGGTAAATGAGGTTTTGTGTGCGAGGGGCTTGGACTACCAGTAAGCATGCGTGAGCGTGTTGGATAGGAGCTTATGGTGACAAATGGTTTTTAAGACTTTTTAAGACGTGCTGTTGAAGGAGGGGTGTTAATGTTGCAGTTGCAGTTTTATAACTGTAGTGTAGGTGCGCCTCTGGCAAGACAGTGATGGAGTGAGTGATGGTGAAATTTTTTGTTTGTCGGGCCACCCTGCCTTGGTGGGAAACGGCAGATGTGTTTATATATATATATATATATATATATATATATATATATATATATATATATATATATATATATATATATATATATATATATATATATATATATATATATATATATATATATATATATATATATACATATGCAATAAGATCACAGTAAACAGGTGATTTCAAAATATGCAAAACAACCACTCTGAAAGAATAGAGAAATTCCAAGCGCTTTCGTGACTATTCACATTATCAAGGAACTATGGTTAGTTCCTTGATAATGTGAATAGTCACGAAAGGGCTTGGAATTTCTCTATTCTTTCAGAGTGGTTGTTTTGCATATATACATATATATATATATATATATATATATATATATATATATATATATATATATATATGTATATATATATATATATATATATATATATATATATATATATATATATATATATATATATATATACATATATATATATATAATACATACACATATATACATACACACACAACACATATATATATATATATATATAATATATATATATATATATTATATATATATATATATATATTATATATATATATATATATATATATATATATATATATATATAATATATATTAACACACAGGCCGATTCCCACCAAGACAGGGTGGCCTGAAAAAGAAAAACTTTCACCATCATTCACTCCATCACTGTCTTGCCAGAAAGGTGTTTCACACTACACTTTTTAAACTGTAGTGTAAAACACTACCAACCTACTACCTATATATATATATATATATAATATATATATAATATATATATATATATATATATTATATAATATATATATATATATATATATATATATATATATATATAATATATATATATATATATATATATATATATATATATATATAGCGTTGTTAGATATTAGGAAATATTGTTTTAAATATCAATGTTAATTTATCTTTTATAGCAGTATTCTGAAAAACATCGCATAATTGTTTCCGTGCGAACGTTAAAACTGTAGAGTTGTCAGTATAATTATTGAATGGAGTGGTTTCAGCGCAAATCATTCTGTAATGTTTCCCATTCATGAGAAGACTTGGTGCTTTGGTTTTAGTTAGTTGTACTGTTAGACTCTGCTAAAGAAATCAACTGCTTTCTGCTGATATAGCAGACTTTATTCACACTTTACCGTTTTCTTTCTTACCTATGGGAAAGATCTAAATCTGTTCAGCTTATACAGAGATGAAGTCTGAAGGAACGATAAATTTTCCTTGCTGTTTTGACCATGGAAAAAACTGATTTATCGTCTGTGAATAGTAGTCAAGCAAGCACAATCCTATCTTTGCTCCTCACATGACGATATGCAACTTTCAGTTTTGCCTGTTGGAAGTTAACCATTCTAGACTGTGAAGAGCGTTACAATAAAGATACCTAGATGTCGCACATGTGTCTAATTTTCATATCCATCCTGAAACACGGTGACCAGAACTGTGTACCATAATGTAAATGAGGCCTAACCAACGATATATAGAGTTGAAGAACAACCTGAGGACCTCTATTATTTATACTTCTTTGTTTGAAACTAAAAATTCTATTCGCTTTATTGCGATAACTTACTCACTGTTGTTTTGGTTTTAGATTACTGCTAACCAGAACTCCCAAATCCTTCTCGCAATCAGTGATTTTGAGGTCTACCTTTCTAAGTTTATAAGTGCCATGGTTATTTTCCTTTCCAAAGCTTAGAACCTTGCATTTGTCTATGTTAAACTGCATCTGCCACTTCTCCGACCACTGCACCAGTCTATTCAGACCTTCCTGGCTATTGTCCTCGACAGAATGAATTCGGCGGCCTATTTTGGGGTCACCGGCAAACTTGCACATATCGCTGTTTATACCCTCATCTATGTCGTTTATGTAAACTGTGAACAACAAAGAGTTCAACACTGACCCCTATGTAACACCGCTTGTGACGCTTCTCCACTCTGATTTCTCACCGTTGATGCAAACTCTCTGTTGCCTATCTGTCAGCCACGCCTCTATCGAGGAAAGTTTTTTCTCTTCCTGTTCCATGTGCCTCGACTTTCCTCAGTAGCCTCTCAGGTGGAACTCTATCAAAAGTCTTACTGAAGTCCATATACACAATATCTCTCCTCTCTCCTCTTTTGATTCGCCTGTAAATGTCTCTCTTTTGACCAATGAGATACTCTAGTCTATTGTATATCTCTTTTGGATAATTTTTGTTTGATATAATTTTCCTATTTGGAACATAAGTAGTGTGAGCCGTTAGAACAATGCTCTGAAAAATAACCCATAGTCAGGTCATTCCAGTTCAACCCACCGACGTTATTTCTCAGTCCTATGAAATCAGCCAAGCGGAAGTCAGGGACAGAGCCTTGATTGTAGTTATTAGGGTAATTCCATGATATATTAAAACTGAGTGAATTATGATTGCTTGCCCATGCTCATAATTAACCTCAAGATTATTAATTAGTGATTCCTAGTTGGCAAGGCCAAGCGTGTTATTTCCTGTAGTTGGCTTCATCACACACTGTTTCAAAAAGCAATCCTGAATCGTCTCAAGAAAGTCACTAGACTCAAGATTTCCTGTCAAATTGCTCCAATCGTTTTGTGTAAGGTTAAAATCTCCATTTAACACATTTTCGTATCTAGATGCCTTATGAATTTCGCCCGCAAGAAGGCTTTTTGTTCTTTTTAATTTTGTATTATAGTTGAACATAATCATAACAAGCTTCTGCTCAGTCTTCCTTACTCAACTGAAGAAGTGTACTATGTAGGCGAAACGTTTCGAAATCAAGGTTTGGGGGCCTGTAAATCGGGACCCTCGAGAAACTGTAGCCAAACAGATTCTGTATCCGACGCTTCTAATTTTATATCTTGACTAAGGCAACAATTTAAATTATCTCTGACATACATCGCCATTCCACCACCCTTCCTGTCGACCCTACCAGTGTGGAATAGTTTATAGCCTTGTATGTGACATTCAGAAGGCATTAATCTATCTTTCAGGTTGAACCAGGTTTCTGTTACAGCAATAATATCCATGCAGAGAAAACGCTTGTTCGACTTTATAAAATTTCTTAAACAAATAATCTCCATAAAGAAATAATCTCCAAAAAGAAAGAAAACACCATCATCAACAGATTCATCCTACTAGTCCCTCGGTAATAACCATCATCCCTCTTCCTCAAAATGCTATCATGAGCACTGCAATACTTTCCACCAAAACACGAAAGATTTTACCAAGATTCTTCACCTCAGAAAGAATACAGGCACTGCTAGAGTCTTCAACATCCCTTATGAAGGGTGTGATCCTTTATATATATATATAGTCGAGACAGCCCAATATATGCAAATAAGACTAGTAAGAGCACAAATATAAATGGATGACACAAGTAACACATACGTGATACACAGCAGCACTTATTCCCATATCAGTAACTGGAATCGCACATTTTACCAAAATCATTTGCACTTATCGTACATCAACATAAAAACCACAAATGACCGTAACCTGATCCCCAGATCTAGATTCTGGGTATCCCTTGTACAAGATAAAGCCCCTAGTGGGTGAAGTCTTGGAGATCAAAGGTTCTTCTTTGCTATACATTTCTTTATACCAGTGACATAAGGCGTGGCCTTGAGGTAGAATTATCGACTATCGTCACTACACTCTAAAAACGTTGCATTCATTTCCTCGAGTTTAACAAGGGACAGTCAGTCTGAAAATAATAAGGAGTAGATGTATTTTCCACTAACATAAGTTTAGAGATGTTCCAATTTTATTAATCCTTAACGAAATTATGTCAGATGCCTAAGAACACCCGGAACTTAGTCTCAGAGGAACCAGCTCTGTCAGTATATGCAGGAAGGCTCTACTGTTTTCCGTAACTTCTGGTACCTTCCGATGCAGAATTTTTTATCACTTTATTTTGAACTTCACCGTTATATAGAAAATATACATGTAACCATCTAGATGCAGATTAAAGATGGCAGTCATCCAGTTCCCATAAGCAAGTATTCTTTATCAGTTCTTTCTTATTCCTGTCGACAGCCATCCAGCAATACGTCTCGCCAAAAAAAATATCAGCACTGGTTAAGCCACCTGGGCAAAGCTTTTGTAGATTCTCCTGCACCAATATCCAGGATAGATTAATTTCTGGGCTGCTGGGTATAGATCAATTGAGTTTAGAGGTTCTCTTGGGTGATCAACCCGGCTTACTCTGTACACAACAACTGGCTTATGTCCATCCAGTGTTCAGCACATAGACATTGTTAAATAAATGGAAGGAATTTCTATTAGACGAATACATTACTCTCTCAAAGTTACATGAACAAAACACTTTTAATAGAACTAACTGATTGGTACTGTTTCCTTGCATGTTAATATGCTTCGTTAGAAGAAAGCCAGTAGGTATCTGACTCTTCTACTATTGGGCAAGTGTTGGATGTTGTCTGGGCAACGGAGAGATTTAACATTCACCCTCCAGGAGTCCAAGCCAACCCGAATCACAAAACATATGTCTAAACGGGATACCATTCGTACACAGTTTTAGTCATGTGGTGCTCTAACCCGCACCAGGATAAACAGTAGGGAAAGTAACTACTAACGGAAGGATGATTAATGATTAAGCAACAATTGTTCTTTAAGTCATGGTATTGGCTAGTTATCGAATAGATGCTGTGTCATAATGATTGACTGAATAGAAAAACAAATATCTTTAGTGTAAATGTTGATTACATGCATTACCAGGATTTTTCGACCTAGCATCCTCGCCATGCAATGATATTAATGAATGTCACAAAAACGCCTTAAATTACAAGTTAACTATACTACTCCTACGACACCTGCCTTTTCCTGCATCTGCCCATTCCATTTTGCTGTTGTTGATAAGATACCAGTAGTGGTTTCCCAGAATTAATTTCTTGAGTACTACATTTTGAACATCTTTCTGAGCTTGTTATGGTGAATAATGGACACAACCACTTCGCCTTGGCAACTGATTCCTCTCAAGGAAAACTAATGACAGTTCTAGCCCAGGAAGCCTGTTTACATAGACAACAGAAAATGCGATTCTGTTTGGAAAGGCAGGCTGAAAATGTAAATGAGCTAAGGATGGATGAGATTCTCGGGGAGGTTTATCGATCCGGTCAAAGAAAGATGTCTTTCACATACAAGAACGTGGCGTTTTACATAGACAAAAACCATTCACCTTTCCCATTACCACCATTTTTATTGCATCATTCCACAAATCATTCCTCCTCTTACCTTTACCTATCCTCCTATAGCTACAAACCTCTGAAGTGCATTCTTAAATCAATACCATATCCCTTCTCTTAGTATTAATAGCATTTTCCCTGCTCTCCATCATCATCTGTTGTTTTTGTAGTTTCGACTAAATAATTTTCCTCTAAATATATGTACTTCCAGAAATTTATCCTTCAACCTTTCATCAACCAGTACAGTCTAGCAAACTATTTCCTTAAACACTTCAGTTATATCTTGTACACTTATTCTTTTTTTCTTATCTATAATAGATAAATCTGTTTTTAAAAATAATTAAGTTAAAATCCCTAGTGTTAATCTTTATTGTGGAGAAGTTTCCCTGACCAGACACAGCGATATCCTGTGTTTTTTTACCACTGGCGCTCCAAACTTTCCTACTGTGTCCTCTGTAACAGTCTTACCCTTTACCTTTAAGGTCTTTAAAACTCTCTGAACATTTAACACCTCTCAAACTCTCCCCCTTTTCTTCTGCACCTCCAGGCTATATTAACTGACTGGTTCTCCTTTTTTTACCTAACTTGCATGAATTAGTCATTGCCAGTGCTGATGTACAAATATATGGGTGAGGCGGGACACTTCTACATTGTCTCATATTCTAGTATTCCTGATCTTAACTTAACCGAATGCCTCGCGCAGCAAGATATTCTGCAAGAATATCTAACTGGATCAGCATTCCCTAGAAAAAAATCATATTTTGCTGTTCGTCATGGTGGAATATGTTACCTGAACAAAACTTGAGAATGTGCAGGGGAACGGAGTTTGTTTCCTGAAAATTCCTCGTGTTCGGGTTTTCCTATTGATTTTTCACCTCAAAACCCTTGTCACTCTTATCTATCGTATATCAGATGGAAAGAATGAAAGACATGAGGAGGTCATTGATATCCTCAAGAAAAGTCTAGGTACTACCCAGCACAGAGGGCAGTTCCAACAACGTACTCCATAACATGGGGCTACACATGTTACGTCTGAAATGGCAGATACTTATTTCTATAAGACAAATCTGGGAGCAGATGACATTGGCAGCTTCAAACAAAAGAAAAATGCAAAGTCCCGCGCACATCTTTCAGTTTTATCGCACTAGGGTGGATAACACTCAACTTATGGTAAAAATAGACATAAATATCTGAAAAGTTGATCAATAAATTCATTAAGGAAATCAGGAATCCTAGAGCAGCTTCTTGTTCTAGGGATACAGTGTTGTTATTCAGAAAGGTAACGCCTTTTGTATCCAATTTTATTATTATTATTATTATTATTATTATTATTATTATTATTATTATTATTATTATTATTATTATTATTATTATTATTTTTTTAAAACTTCCGTTATTTAAATATTTATTTTTATAAAATGTACTTTAATGTCATCATTAATTATTTATATGGAAGTGTCGTACGTACACATGTAATGGATGGAAGGTTGGATGGTTACAGGTCCGTCAGTAAGGCATCAGAGGTTACAAGGCAAACATCAATTCATAACAAGGCTTTTATTTCTAAATAATTTGCTTCGCCAAACACAAAAATAACAATATAAAATAAGAACAAGCGAGTAAAATCACAAAAAATATGGCCAAGCTATTTAAGCCAGCAAACAAGCAAGTCATACAAATAAAAAAAATACAAATAAAAATCTATCATTTGCAAAAAAAAAAAAAATCAATAAAAACATTCTATGTCAGTAACATAGAAACTACAGCAATGGAAGAAAAAATATCTATATTTTTACTGAAACATTCTGAACACTGAACACTGAGTATTTGATTGTGTTGGACTGTGAAGAGAGTTTTGAGAGTCTTGTGTATTTTTAATAAGCCTTGATTTACTTATTATTTCTTTTAATTTGGCGTTTCAAGTGGCAATATTAAAACTCATTAAGAATATTTTAAATACACATTTTTGTCTTTCTCAGTTTTATGTTGAAGTTATATTCATAGATTTTTCAAAATTTTCGTTTTTTAAGCATGAATTTTTCATCAGTTTTATACAATTTAAATTAATTGAAAATGTATAAATATTTCTACAAAAATTGAATACTAGAGATAAACAAAATTTAGGAAAATGATCTAAGATTATTATAGTATTTCAAATATTAATAGTTATGTTTCATATTGGTGCAACAGTGACTTTTAGTTAGTGCGTGTGTGTGTTCTGATGGCTGGGTTGACGAGTGTTATACTCTAGCTCCTGGGATAATTTTCTCAACTTACTGTTTTAGCACTGAATGACCCACATGGGCTCAACACTATTTTATGAATATACTGCTAAATATTTTTAATTGTTTGTTGACATAAAACACTATATGCCACACTAGTATATTTAATATTGTGTTCTAACATGAGTGATATTACCCTATATTCTACGCTTCATACGGGTTTAGTTTTTAGTGAATATAATATTAATCCTATATTCTGTACAACGAAAATAAAATATGCTTTAAGATTCTTCCCTCTATATTTTTCTTCATTTTTATATTAGTGTACATTAACAAGACAGAAGCAATTAATTACAGTTCAACTGCTTTTTCCACATAAAAAATCCATGCATGTACTTAGCATCTATTGTGTCTCAGGTAGAGCTAACCTTCAGTTCTACCATCATGCAGGAATGCAACTAATATACATGCACTTGACCTTCTAAGAGCTAGATTACATCAGTGTAAACAGAGAGAGATTCTCTACCAATACTGAATATAAAACTGCATGCCGGAGCTCTCTTGCTGGGTCACATACACACTACCACCTCTGCTGCTGCTGTTGTTACAGTTGCAGCTGATGTTGTTACAGCTGAAGCTGCTGTTTTGCAGACTGCTGCTGCTGATACTGCTGCTCGTAATGTTGCTGTCTCTACAGCAGTGTCCTTTTTTTTCCTTTTTATGGACCATTGGAAAACAAATTCAAATTTTGTTAATTTTTCCCCTCATGGTTCTCGGATGTTTGTAAAACAAAATATATCACACGTTCGATTTTCGATTCAAATTTAAGAGTGAATTGTGCCAGCGGACTGATTTTAGGAGAACGAAATCTTTCCTTATGTAGAAGTAGAGAATTAGTTTTAGTCACCGCAGGGAAATTATCACAAATTATTTTTCTCCATATGCTGTCTGTTTCATTTTTTACGAACATTAAAACAGAAAATTTTACACATTTGCTTGACAGACGCCCTTCTTGTGGTGGAGCAGGTGTCTGGTACAGGGGATCTGGTACAGTTGTCTAGCACTGGTGTCTGGTACAAGTGTCTGCTACAGGTGTTTGTGGTTCATTATGTTGGACTCACAGACCTTCCGCCGGAGCTTGGTTTCCCTCCCTCTAAGAAACACACAAGAAGTCTTGCTGATGCTGCACCAATGGTCTCTCACAGCAGTCACGATGTCAGGGACACTACAGATCAGGGGTTGCAGGTGGACCATTGTTATTTTTAGGGTAAAGGATGGGATGGAGTTGGGACCATGATGTTGAGAGGAAAGGATTGGGTGGTGGTGGGGAGGGTGGGGAGGGTGGGGAGGGTGGGGAGGGTGGGGAGGGTGGGGAGGGTGGGGAGGGTGGGGAGGGTGGGGAGGGTGGGGAAATAAACATATTTACAATGTAAAGGAGGACACAGGTGAGTACTTCTTAACTGGAGAACAAGTAGAAACACTGAGTGAATGTGTGTGTGTGTGTGTGTGCGGTGTGTGTGTGTGTGTGTGTGTGTGTGTGTGTGTGTGTGTGTGTGTGTGTGTGTGTGTGTGTGTGTGTGTGTGTGTGTGTGTGTATGTGTGTGTGTGTGGTTGTGTGTGTGTATTTGTGTTGTGTGTGTGTGTGTGTGTGTGTGTGTGTGTGTGTGTGTGTGTGTGTGTGTGTGTTGTGTGTGTGTGTGTGTGTGTGTGTTGTGTGTGTGTGTGTGTGTGTGTGTATGTGTGTGTGTGTGTGTGTGTGTGTGTGTGTGTGTGTGTGTGTGTGTTTTGTGTATGTGTGGTGTGTGTGTGTGTGTGTGTGTGTGTGTGTGTGTTGTGTGTATGTGTGTATTGTGTGTGTGTGTGTGTGTGTTGTGTGGTGTGTGTATGTGTGTATGTGTGTGTGTGTGTGTGTGTGTTGTGTGTGTGTGTGTGTGTGTGTGTGTGTGTGTGTGTGTGTGTGTGTGTGTGTGTGTGTGTGTGTGTGTGTGTGTGTGTGTGTGTGGTATGTGTGTGTGTGTGTGTGTGTGTGTGTGTGTGTGTGTATGTGTGTTTATGTATGTAAAGATCTCAGTAAGACATTCTGTGTATTGTGCAAAGTTAAAACACGAGGTAAGAACAGAGAGAGAGAGAGAGAGAGAGAGAGAGAGAGAGAGAGAGAGAGAGAGAGAGAGAGAGAGAGAGAGAGAGAGAGAGAGAGAGAGAGAGAATGAAACAGCGTACAGAGTAATTAGTTTAGAGGAAGGAGAAAGACATTGTAAGAGAAAAACTGTGAATATAAGAGTAAGAGATGTCCGTGAGGGAGCAAAGGAAAAGAGGAGTGCGGGAGCAAGAGACGAGGTGAAGAAGAGTTATAAGGGGTAAGGGACGGAAGTGAGAAAGCGAAGGAATGAAGGAAAAAGTTAGAATGAAAGGAATAAGGAAATGATTGAAAAAGAGAAGTGTGGGACGGACAGAAATAGGGGAGAAGGGAGGTAGAGAGGGAGGGAATAAGAAAGCCAGTGAGCGAGGGAGGGAATGAAGGAGGTAGGGAAGGAGGAAGGGAGAGATGAAGGAAACAGGGGAGGAAGGCAGCTAGAGTGGGGAGAGGGAGGTGAGGGAGGGTTCTAATGAGGGGAAGAAGGGAGGAAGGAAGGCTACTAGAGAGGGCTGGGAGGGAGGATGCTAGGGAGTGAGGGAGGGGTGGGAAGGAAGGAGGGTGGGAGGATGCTAGGGAGGGACGGAGGGGTAGGTAGGAAGGAGGGATGGTACTAGGGAGGGTTTGCTCAGTTGTTTACTTACTGCACTTAGGGTTTCTGCATTTCCTGCTTCTCACCATCTTCTTTGGACACCTTTTTCCTCCGTTTTGTGACTGCCTCTGTGTTGGGGAGAGAGAGAAAGAGAGAGAGTCAGAGAGAAAGAAAGTGAAAAGAGGAAAAGAGCGCAAGGGATAAAACAGTTCAGATAATTACAGCAATAAATTTGCTACTTCTACACAATAAAAGTTTCAGATTATCTTCAGGATGTTGAAACTGTGTGTTAAGTTAACATTAACCATCACGTAAGATATTGACAATACTTGTGCTTTTATATTACATGTATAAACTTAAATACACCTCTGAGGAAAGGCTTGCGGCCGTCTGCTTACATGTATAAATATGAATCCCAGGCATCATGTCTGCTTGTCAGGCAGTCAGAAAGCATCAGGTGAGCTCTAGCATCTCAAGTGCTCACAGATATTTTCAAAAGGTTACTAATCATTGTCAATATTGGTGTTCATGTGCTTAAATTTGCATTTGCCTGCCACTTAAACATATCCATATTTACACTCTGTCCTACTCTATGAAATCTATCATGAACAGACGAGGATGCCTGAGGGAGCAGACAGCTTTCGATATGCATGTGACAAATGTACAGCACATGATCGACGAAATAAATGACAAATGGTGTCAAGGTTGCTTACAAGCACTACTTTGGTTGCAAAACAGGTGACCAAGATAAAACATGAACTCCACACACATGCTGTACTGTTTGTACCTCTGGAGGGACACTGGTTGAATGAGAAACATACATCAATGTTATTTGTAGCCCCAATGGTGGGGTGAAAAGCGAAGAATCACCTGAGTGATACAAACACAACCCCCCCCCCGATTATCCCATTCATACACACACACACACACACACACACACACACACACACATATATACAGGCAGCAATCAATGACATTCATAGTAATTAAGGTATAGGAGAAAATACTCGTACGAGTAGAAGTTGGGAGAAGCTGCATCATAAACAACACATTGTGAGCGAGTTATGACCAGGTGATACTACTCGTCACTAGGTGACTTTAAACAACCTCTGAAATTAAATCCCAAAGTGGCCAGATCCGCTTACTCTTTCTTACCAGTTTCATCCTTTACACCTAAACCTCCCTTATTTTTTTTTTGCTGAATGTATTCTACTTCAGTCCTTCCTTGCCAACACTGTGGATTAAAAAAAATCCTATTTCACGAGTCTGTTGGAAATTTGTAATAAGTATTTAAAAGCTTAATGAAAAAGGAAAGTGGTGGGCGGACTCCATATTCCTGGGAGCAACACAGCTAACAAACCGGTCTCGCTATATAATAACTTAATTTTTTTTTCAAAATGCATGGGTAATGTTTAAGAATAGCAGCCGTCCAACGCTGCCATCCTTCTGAATCACAATTAGTGGGTTCTGCCAAACTATCCTGGAACGAGCAAATGCCCTAATGGATCTCAAACTAACACTGGCTGGTGATTATACAATCTGCAGTGGCTCCATAAGTGCTATTCAGGCTATCACTCAAAAACCAGCAAAAATGACTGCATATCCCTACTCACCCTCCTACACGAACACTAAAGGATGTAAAATAGGTCAGTGGGTACTCGCACACTGCGGAATTATACTGAGAGAGTTGATGAGCTAGGCAAGGCAACGCACTGTTTAACATTCCCATCTTGATCCATGGAACTAGACCTGCCGTAGCCATCCTTGGATGGAACCTGAATACCTCCGATTTCCCCAGGTGTTATGTGACCCCCTACGGGTTTAGCGTTCTGCATGAACATAATAATAATGATAACACCAGCAACAGATGCTACACCACTACCTGCTTGACACATAGAACGTAAAGGTAGCCTGAGAATTATCATCGCTTACAATTTCGTTGACAAATGAAAAATGTCATGCTCATGAGCACAATAACTAAGAAGAAAGAGTCGAGAAGGGAGGAAATACAAGGTATAAAACTAGAGTGATAGACACAGTAATGGCCAGACTCAGGCGGAGGCACACGAAGCTATATATACACAACAGATAAAAATGACAATTAGACTCAGTTCAATGTTCTAGAAATAATACACCATTTTCTATTCCAGTCTTTTTTTAAAAGTCACAGCATAAGAACCATCTTCAAAAATGAATTTGTCACCATTAAATTTCTATTCATCATTGAAAACATTTTGGGAGGTAGGATCTTCCCAGTATATATAATGCAGAAAATTGCTAATGCACTAATCCATTTCCTACAAATATCCAAAATAACTGGGCAATACCTAAGTATAAACAATAAAACAGTATGTTTACTCAGCAGAGACAAGAGAAACACAGAGATTTTAACATGATACCGAAGTAACAAAGCTATCACTGAACCAACACAAATAGTTACTATATCACAAGTTTATAGTCATTAGAAGAAGAAACCTCTAGGAAAACTATATGTATCAAAACGATGAAGAAGAAGAAGAAGAAGAAGAAGAAGAAGAAGAAGAAGAAGAAGAAGAAGAAGAAGAAGAAGAAGAAGAAGAAGAAGAAGAAGAAGAAGAAATATATTCTTGGATTGAAAGAAGGCATGTGACATTGTAACGCACAAGAAACTAATCCATAAACAAGAGGAACAGATAATACAACAGGCAATGCCGAATCCCAATGATAAAGTAATGGTTAGAGAAGAAGTGCCAGGATGGGACCGCGTATCGAGATGGAGTTCCAAGTGGATCAATTATGTGTCAATGTTTTGATCTTCATCAATGACGTAAAACTAATAATAAAAAAAAAATTAATTGAGGAAGGTTACAAAATTACCTGACAAACTGCTGCAGGCTTTATCAGACAGACTGGTACTGGAACTGAACACCAGCATGAGCAAAGTCATGAAAATAAGAGAACAGGAAGTGAAATCAGAAACAGAACAAACTGTAGAGACAGAGGACTGAAACCTCATAACAAGAGATAGGGTCATAGGACTTAATTAGACTAACTGAGAAAAAAACTGTATAAAGGGGTCATGACTAGGAACATTTGACACAAACTGCTGCTAAAGATGCAAATGAGCGAAGGAGACGTCGTAGTGAATTTTTTTTTTCACTCTGAAGGTGGTCAGGAGGTGGAACATGCTGGATAAGGAAATATTGAGATGTACTCCATAATTAGCTTCAAGTTTAGGTAAGACAGAAACCAAGAAATTAGAAGATCTTGAATAGAATTGCAAAGTTTGAACAAACAAATATCCTCATACAATTTCTACACACGTTTTAACAGATAATGCATCACCATAACAGTCTGAGATCAGTCTCTTCAACTCGGCTTCACCTTCGGTACTTCGGCCCCCTCAGACGCTTCCCTGTCCACCACTGCTGTGTAGACGCTCCCCTGCCCACTTCTATGAAGACGCTTCCCTGCTCACTGCCGTGTAAGATCTCCCCTGCCCATTGCTCTGTAAACGCTCCCCTGCTCACTACTGTGTAAACGCTCCCATGCCCACTGCTGTGTAGACACTTCCCTGCCCAATGTTGTGTAAACACTCCCATACCCACTGCTGTGTAGACACTCTCCTACCTACTGCTGTGTAAACTCTTCCATATCTACTGCTGTTTAGGCGTTCCCCTGCCCACTGCTGTGTAGACGATTCTATACCCACTGTTGTGTCATATGCTCCCTTCCCACTGTTGTGTAGACAATCCATACCCACTGCTGTGTAAACACTCCCATGCCCACCGTTGTGTACATGCTCTCCTGCCCACTGCTGTGCAGACATACCATGCCCACTGCTGTGTAAACGCTCCCATGCCCTCTGCTGTGTAGAGACTACCCTGCCCCCTGCTGTGTAAAGGCTACCCATGCCCCCTGCTGTGCAAACGCTCCCCTGCCCACTGCTGTGTAGACGATCCCATGCCCTCTGCCGTGTGGACAGTCACATGCCCACTGCTGTGTAGAGGCTACTATGCCCACTGTTGTGTAGACCTTCCAATGTACACTGCTGTGTAGACACTTCCCTGCCACTTCTGTGTAGACGTTTCCCCGCCCACTGCCGAATAGAGATCCCATGCCCACTGCTGTGTAGAGGCTCCTCCGCCCACTGTACTGCAGAGGTTCCCCTGCCCATTGCTGCGTAGAGGCTGTCCTGCTCACTGCTATGTAAAGGCTTCCCTGCCCACTGCTGTTACTCACCACCTACAAACTCACCTTGATCATCCTCCTCCTTTCCTTGCGTCCCTTGCCGCAGGTGGTCGAGCAGGGGCCCCACTCAGACCACGGGGTGACCATGCAGTCCACTTTAGTGACCAGGTTCTCTGCCCGCAGCCCGGGGCTAGGCGCTACGTGGGCCGGGTACAGGTTGATGCTGTTTTAATTAATATTGTCTTAAATGGAGTTTTATTTTGTCAAAAAGAAGAGGATAAAGGAGGAAGATACATAGAGAAATGGAGAGAGAGAGAGAGAGAGAGAGAGAGAGAGAGAGAGAGAGAGAGAGAGAGAGAGAGAGAGAGAGAGAGAGAAATAATGAAGCACTGAGCCTGAAAAGGCCTAGAAAATTTTAAAATTATTCCGATATATAAAGTTTTAATATTATAAAAAATATATAAATTTTGTTAAAATTTCCTTTAAAATAAAGTTTAGTGGGCACGGTTTATTTGAAAATATTACAATTCGAGTAGTCGTCAGCAATGCAGTGGTGCCCGGATACCCTGAAGGGTATCCAGGCACCTACGATATTTGAGTAAACTCTCAGGAGATATAAACACGAAATGTGAAGTGCTGTGTATGTCGATCTCTCAAGATGAGCTCAGTAGGCGATCGAAAAACGCAGCTCATTTAGTTCAAGGTTAATTAAGTCTCCTATGAATTTAGTCAAACACCGCAACATGTACTAGAAAAAAATATCAAGGTAGGTAAGAGAGCAGCACCCTAGACTGTCTAGTAGGTGAGGATGGTTGAGTATAGAGACACAGCTCTCGCTAGTACCCACAGTTACTATACAATA